>PVJN01014760.1:0-45844 GCA_004026805.1 Lasiurus borealis | reverse complement strand
GGATATTGCCTTTCAGCACTGCATCCCCAGGACTTTGAATTTTTTGCTTGTTGCTTACTAATGACAAATAGGTCAGAAATCACCTTTAAATCATGCAAGGAAACTTCCCTGGCTAGGACTATTTGGAACACTTAAGACTCAATAGAGATTCTCTTAGAAAGGGATGGAGGGCCAATAGCCAGCCCCAGTCTCTATTCAGGAAGGGCTGGTGAACTATGCATTAAAGCAAAGAAGTGGAAACAAACAAATGTTCCTTGACTGATAAAAGGATAAAGTAAATGTGTTATCTAAATATATGAAAAGCTAGTAATTGGAATGCCTGAACGACTGGTCTCTATGATGCCCTCTGTGGCGAACAAACCAGCCCAATGGGGGATGGGGCCAGCTAGTCAACCCCCCCCCCCCCCCCGTGGCCTTTCCCCCAATTAGCCCCCTCACTCCAGTTGGGGGCAGGGCCTACTGCCCAATTGCCCTCAGTCCCTCCTTCCAACAGGCCCTGGCCCTAATCAGACCCAGATGGGGGTGGGCCAGCCAGCCAATCTCCTGCTGTCTCCTCCTCCTGACAGGCCCCACCCTGATCTGCCCCAATTGGGGCTGGGCCGGCTGGACCCTACCCATGCACAATTTTGTGCACTGGTCCTCTAGTAAACATATAATGGAATACTATCCAGCCTTTAAAAAAGAATAAGATCCTGCCATATAAGACAACATAAATGAACCTGTAGTATATTATGCTAAGTGAAGTAAGCCATTCACAGGACAAATTCCACATGATTTTACTTGCAAAAGGGGGAGGGAAAATGGGGGAGGTATAATGTTTGTTATGGAAGATGAGTAAGTTCTAGAAATCTGCCATACAATGGTGTGCCTAAAGTAACAATACTGTATGGTCTACTTAAAAATTTTGTCCAGGGTAGATCTGATGTTATAGTCTTACCACAATTAGAAAAAGAAGAGGGGCTAATGAAACTGTAAGATTTGAGGGTTTAAAAGGAAAATCTCCTGATCTCCAGGGTGGATTATAGGGAGGGACGGCAGGTGATGGTTCTGTGTCTTTGAGGCACAGGTATGGGGGTCAGTTCTCAAGAAAGTAGCTGTGTGTGATCTAAGAGCCCAGCATTAAAAACATTGGCCCTCAGAGGCCAAGGATAGGGCTGTGGGAGGCCATCTGGATTGAGGCACTCTCTGGGCAGCATGGGATAGCCTTCTTAGGAGTACTTTCCAGAACAATCTTCAGCAATCAAGTGATATAGAGAGGCAGCAAGTGCAATTGCAGTGTGGACAAACTGAACTAGAATATGTACTTGATTACATATATTTATAAAATTTTTTCATGCCCCACATTCTTCTTCTGTGATCTGGAATTTTTTTTGGCAACTCCAAGAAGAGGAAAGATGGGGAAGCTTACCATCGAAAGACTAGTAATCGACTTTCTGCCACTAAGAAAGGTAAAGACTTAAGCAGTTAGCTGGGAAAATAAATAAAAGATATTTGACCATATTTGGTTCATGAATTTGGGGAGCATGCTACATTGGTTACAAATAAAATGAGGGTAACATTTTATGCCGTTGAGTAGATGCTGCTTGGGCTGAGAGTCAGCAAGACTCTCAGGCTTTCACAGAAGAATGCCCGCTAATGAAGGCAAAAGGACAGAATTAGAAATTCATCACTATAATTACCACTGATGTAGTGAAGGGCATAAAGGAGCCAGTGAGGACAAATGTGTGTTTCTTTTGAGAAGGAAGATCACAGGAATTTTAAAAAAGGAAGTTTCTACGTGGGGAAGGCACCCAAGTTACATACATTTTAATAAGGGGAAGTAAACATATGGTAAGTGATAATTTCAATCAGATCCTCCTTGGTGTCAATTATGAAGGAAAATAAATCTATGTTAAATTAGATTTCCTATAGAAGATAGGTGAAAGTTATATATTTTACAAAGCAGCATGAATTGTCTTCATGATTAGTCCAGTCCAGCAATTTTCAACCAGTGTGCTGTGGGTGTGCTGCAAGCATTTTTAAAACATGCAATAACTGACTCTTGACTCAGGGCCATGGACCTCTTTTCCCTCAGATTACCAAATAAAAAAACTGATACTAGCCAACACAATAGCTGTCTAGTGTGAATGAATAAAAATTAAACCAGATGGGCAAAGCATATATTTTTTGGTATGCCGCTTAATTTTAGTAATTAGCTTATGTGTGCCATGAGATGAAAAAGGCTGAAAATCACTGGGATAGTCAATTAAATCAATAAATCCTAACTACTATAATGCCTGGATTAATAAGTTCTGGAGTCTGATTATTCTGAAAAGGACCATCATCAGCTTCTTACTAAATTGCATTGTTGGAACATTTAAAACATGTTTTCAAAATTAATTTGCAGTTATTTTAACAAAGGAATATTACTACAAATACATGGGAATTTGAGTAAATTTATTTTTTAAAGAAAACTATTAGTAATCTACACTAGGATTCATGTGCCTGTGTAATTTGAGGTGCAGTTTTCCTCTTACATCTGATCCCCTTATATTAAAGTATTTACTTTCTGATTGATAGACAGGCAAAAGCTCTCTTTGGATTTTAAGAGAGAGCCTGGTTTTACACATGTATGTAAACTGTTAGGCTGGTTTTAGTTTACATTTGCTACATAACAAAATACCTTTTTAATTTTAATACAACATTTCTTTGGCCTGAAGACATTGAGAAGGTTTCACGATATCTGTGGTTTGTGTAATTTACACAAAAGTTGTTTATAAAACTCTGAAATATGCAAACATTGCAAAATACACTTTGACAGCTGATGCTCTGAAAACACTTTATTACACAAGTTACATTCAGATTCTGAAAATAGTGTTCTAACAGTGGAACCATCTAAAAATAAGACATCCCCAAAACACACTGACTGAAGAAGAAAATTTAAAAAAAGAATTTAAATAGAGACTTTTTTCTTTCCCTCGTTACAATATAATGCTAGTGATTTTAAAAAAATAGGAGATTTAGCAGCTTTGTCATCAGGCTGAGAATGCTGAACAGGAAAGGCACCAAAGAAAGACATTGGCAATGGAAGCGCTATTGGGAAAATACTGTGTTCAAGCAGAGTGGGCTTATTTTCATCTACAGAAAAGTCTCAAAAATGTAAATGAGCATTCCATCATAAATTAGTAGTGTGATGGAAGAAGAGGACTGTTTCTCTATTCTATGTCCATATATAAAGACCATGGCACTGTTATGTACTTTTAGGAAACTCCTCGACTAGAAACAGAGGCCAACTAAACCCAAATGAAGTAAATAAAATGTGTACAGTCCCGCACAGACTTGTACAGTTTACAATTAAACACACAAAACTTTAACGTGCTAAAGGGAAAAGAATCTGGCATTCCCGGTACATCTCCTCAACCGGACCAAAGCCGGGCTTTCAGG
The DNA here is from genome assembly GCA_004026805.1 of Lasiurus borealis. NCBI lineage: Eukaryota > Metazoa > Chordata > Mammalia > Chiroptera > Vespertilionidae > Lasiurus > Lasiurus borealis. The sequence goes on along the minus strand of PVJN01014760.1, from coordinate 42,421 downwards.
AGGAGGGCGCGGGCGGGGGCAGCGGTGCCGAATACTCCTCTTCCGATTCACTCCCGTCATCTTCATCTTTCTCTTGGTCACTGCCCTCGGTGCTCAGGCGGTCAAACCCTTTTCGACTGTAGCCTTTACGGCTCGCAAAGAAATTTCCAAGGTTTAAGCCTCCACTTCCCTTCCCTGAAGAAAGCAAATAACACAGAATTGAGATGAAGGACACACAAAAGATTCACAGTTTCTCTGTATAGTCTTATATGGTACAGTTGGAAGTTGGGGATGGGAAAGGGTAGATATTAGCAAAAGAGAAACAAAAAAAGATTGGCATAGAGACACTTATCCCACAAAGTCAGATGGATACTGCACACAATTATTGAAATACAGAGGCAAAAACAAAGCTCCCGGGGACTATGTGTTTCTGCAGGATTGTTTCAGATTCACTTTTCACCTTCTGCACTTTCTAGGCTCTGGGGAACTGGCATCCCACAAGCAGCTCTCCATTTCAGTGCGTTTATGAAAAGGTCATCTTCAGATGACAGGCAGTGATGTGCCCATAGGAGTGACAGAAAATTTACTGAAGACCAAGTCAGATAAAAGGCAAGGAGGGAGAATTAGATAATACAGAATGGCAAGGTGGGAAAAGAGACAGGGAATTCTCCGCCACAGCCACACACTTCGGTTTATAGTTTGCATTCTGTGTTCAATGCTGGGGGATGCTATGTGGCACACAGGGGTTCCATTTCCAGAGAGGAAATACAAATTATCTCCTTGCTCTTTAAGAGACATCAGCTTGCTGACTTTGAACCAAATGTAGGGATTTTAAAAGGACACGGGCATACCTCTAAGTTTTCCCAGCACTCTTCCTGAACTTGACTCGAGTTTATGTTCAGAATCTGCCAGAAAAAGATGGCACATTTCAAAAGGAGCCCCAATCACCCTTCTCAATCCGTGGGCTCAACTTTCAGTATAAATGCGGGAATTCATAAATCATTAACAAGGTCTGGTTCTGGCCTCTATGCGATTCCAAAGGGGAAAAGTAATATAGTATTGTGATGCACACTGGGCCACAGCTGGGTTCCACGCCTGCCTGCTCCCTCACAGGCTGTGCAACTTCCATAAATTACTTCTCTGAGCTTCGGTTTTCTCCTCTGAGGAAAGAGGGGTCAATGGCACCCTCTACCTACCTATAAAGATTAGAGGTACACTGCACGTAATGCACTTAGAACAGTGCCCGGTAAGTATACAACAAGTGCTCAATAAATATTACTTTCTGTGGGGACAAAATTAAATTACCAGTAGTTTGTAAAAATTGGGAAGTTTTCATTATTACAATTTAGAAATATTTGTCTTAGGCTTTAGTCTCTTTTTGAAGAACAGTACATGCCCTGATTGAGAAAGCTTGGGGCCCATGTATATCATTTCCTCTTTATATGAACGAAGTGAAAGCAAAGGACCGGGAAACCTGAGCATTTTCAGTCAGATAAGGTGACCCCATGGGGCTGCCCATCTCCGTGAAAGATCAACTGCCTTTCTTTCTGGGGAGGCAGAACACCAGCTGGACTTCATTTTTCTGTTTCTGTGTACCTCCCTGCACTCTCTACCTTGGCTTTCCTCCTTAAGAGCTGTGTGAGGCTTACGGCTCTCCTATGAAATCTCTAGCCAGGGATGGAGGCAGCATTATGAAGAAAGCTAGAATGCAGATAACAGAGGAGAGTTAGCATAGTGGATAGAGAGGGGAATGAGGAAGAATGGAAGAAGAATCTAGTAAGACCATTAAAAGCCAACACATTGGACTGTAAGTTCTACCAGGGTGCAGGACAGCCCTTAGCTGATTTTCTACCCGGAGCCTACTACAGTGTCTGATATGGAGCCAATATGCAATAAGGGTATGCTGAATAAACAGGGGGTATGGGAATCCTTTATGAGGGTTTCTATCAATAGCAAATGTTGAGAAAATGTGAAGTTGGTTTCCTTTTAGAATTAAATGTGCAATTAAAACTGCAATTTTTAATAAAGAAAATGTGATTGCACAATAGTAATTTCCTGTGGTTCAACCTGGCTCTCTGCCTTCCCAACATGCATGTGTGGACTCAGCATTTGGTCACAGTGCCATGGTAGGGGAGGCCAGACTTTCTTGACTCTCTGGTATTCCTTCATCCAGTAGAGTTTGCTTCCAGATAGTACTGCTACCTGCCTAGTGCCCACAGGCACCGGAAACTCCTGGTAATTGTCTCTGCACTTAACACCCTTGCTAATCAATTTCATGTGTCATCTTTTTTTTTTTAATGTCATCTCTCTTTTGTGTGTCATCTATTCTAGAAGCTCCATTTATTTCTCCAACAATTATTTATTGAAGCCCTAGCGCCAGGAACTGTTATTTGTCCTGGGGATACACCCATAAACAAGACAACTTAGCCAGATTCTTGTTCATTTGAAGCTACCACCGAACTCCATGAAGGCAATGACTAAGTTTCTTTACTTTGCCCCTGCTGACTGAGTTCCCTACCCATAACAGGGCTCAGAAGAAGTGTTTTTTTTGGGGGGGAAGAGTTAACTGTTGTGCAGGGCTTTACTGATTGCCTATGAAGAGTAAAAGAAAGTTCTACTCCCATTTACCACCTATTAAATTGAATCCTCTGGCTTTTGTTTCTGTGTCAGGACTTTGCTGTGGGCACTAAATTCCTGCCATGGCCGCTCTGGCCTGAAATAGAGTCAGATGCCGTTTCTTGATCAAATGCTGCCTCTCACCCCAATCCATGGATTTCCACATGGAGCTGTAGATTCTTGCTTAGTAGGCCTGGGGACTACTTCTGAGATGTAAGAATCACAAGCCGAATTGTTTGTTTGTCTGGATGTCCTAAAAGGAACTCAGCTCCTGGGTTCTGTACTGTGAAAATAATTTGATAAAACGCTGACTCATTTTGGAACCTGCACTGTATGGTTAGGAAAGATGGACTGATAGCCTATTTTATGATAATTTAAAAACTATCAGATGGCTTATTATAGAAATAGCTGGTTTCCTGAAATAGCTGAGGTTTAAGACAAGTACCTTTTTTGACTTCCTATGACTTTTTTTTTACTTTGTTATTCCTTAATAAAAAGCACTTAGTAGGTACCGGGTACTGAGATAAATGCTTTCTGTACATTATTTCATTTATTCCTCACACAACCTGATTCTTTTATTCCAACTTTGCAAAAGAGGAAACTGTGGCTGAGAGATATTAAGTAACTTGCCCAAGGTCAAGGAGCTAAGAGCAAGAGCCAGGACCAGCAGGTGGGGAGAAATACAACTCCCAAATAACCGGCCCCGCTATTTTGAGAACTGAGCCTGTTTCTAACAGCAGGGGTCTCCTCTGTCTGGACCCTGCAGCTAATTTACCCTGACTGCACTTGCTATAGAGTATACATCAATTGGGCTTAAGCCAGTTGCTAAAACGCAGTATTAAAGGTTATATTTTAATCTAACCATCCAAATATCCAACTTTCTGAGGCTCCAGATACATTTCCTACTGTGATACTAACTGTAGACAATATTTGGAACATAGATAGTAATGTCAAAAAAGGCAAAGAACACTTAAAAAAAAAACACTGAAAAAAAATCACAATGGAACTTTAAGAATAATAAGGCCAAACACTCTTTCAAAAGTAGGCTCCAAGTTCAAGGGGCTCATTTTACTTGCCTCCAAAGGCCCTTGACTTTTTCCACCGAATAAACATGGCAATGGCCAGCAGGACAACCACCGGAATGACCAGAAGGGTTGTAATGAGAACAACAGGCACTCCGGAGTCTGGCTCTTTGAACAGTTTCTGTTTCTCTTGCAGCTTCTGCAATTCTGAGGAGGTGGGTCTGTTCTCCATTTTGGTGTCAACAACTGCCTCGGATTCTTCAGGGAGAGAAGAGTTCACAATATTCAACTGACCCAAAGATTCCAAAACCCTCCCACCACCCGTGCCCAGGCAAATCAACAACTGCTCACAAAGAACTTGCTGAGTCCAGTGCACGTGGGGTTCATGCTTCATTGTCTGAATCTATGAAGCTGGCAGCATGTATTGTGATTGGTAATACCCACTGAATGGTTTTCACCTTTAAAGTGTTTTTTTCTATATTTTATTTCCTCTTAGCTGTAATTCCACAAAAATAATAACCCCCTTTTGCATCTTTTCAAAGATAAAATGAACAGGCAGCGTGGTGTAAGGAATGGAATTGGTGTGCAGGCTATGGAGTCAAGAGGATCCGGCCTCTGATCCCTGGTGTCTGTGCAACTGGCTGCGAAACTTTGGGCAAGTTACTTAAATGATCTGGGCCTTAGCAACCTCATCTGAAACTGTGATGTAATGTACCTTCTTTATAAAGCCGCTGGGAACAAATGTTATCATAAAGAAGTTGTTTAATAAGATTCTGTGTCCTTCTATCTTTATGAACCTTTGTCATGTTCAATGAATTATTTGTACATTGTATGCACACATTTATTCCTGGATTAAAACCTGGGAAGAGGAAATGTGTCCTTTTCAGGGCCTTTTTTACAGTTCCTAGCAAACTGTAAGTGCATACATATACCCTGTATAACCTTTTGAGGTTGATGAAAAGAACATACAATTATTTTGTGATATTGGCAGGTTTTAGGCAGATATCAGACCTAAATTACTATTTGGGAAATTGATACAATGACACTATGTAAGCTAATGCAGGGATCTTTATAACTAGTGATTTAAAAGTGACTTGAGCCTTGAGACACTCTTGCCCTCAAAAGGCACAGATGTGTGTTGGTATAAAAACCCTCCTGTGCCAAGTCTAGAAGATATAACCATGTTTGCCAAAACGCCCACAGTTTCTGAAACTTTAATTTCTTGTGATGCCCTTTGAACCTGTGATACAGAATAAATCATATGGCCTTTTGATTAAGTGGCAGGGATAGGTGGTTTAACATTATCAGGAAAACCTTTTTTTAATGTTTAATATATATATAGACACAGCTTAGTAAATAACTGGACTCTTTTCCAAGAAAGCATTTCTCAAATTACTTAAGACACTATAAACACAGCCTTTTGCTTAAATGTTCTGAGCCAGCCTCCTTCATGTCTCATTGATACCTACTGAGCACTTAAAGAGGTATCAGGCATTGTTCTCATTTAATCACACCAAGCCTATGAGTAGGCACTATTATCATTGTCTTACAGATGGCCTGTCATAGTCCTTATTTCCTTCCCTGCACTATGGTTAAGAGGAGACCATTATTTCTCTTCTTTTGTCAAATGAAGTGGCTCTTGAAACTTCAGTAGAGACAAGGAAAGGGATTGGTTCATAAATCTAGACGGTTCAAATTTAACCTTTCTAAGTCTCAGTTTCCATGAGGAATATAAATGTGACTTGTACTCTTCCTAACCACTGTTTTGTCTTCGTATTACTGTAGAAGAGGTATACAAATGGTTCAATATTCAAGCTTATTCTATATTGAAGCAGGAAAATACATAAAACACAACAGGATTTAAAATATATATATATAAAGGCTAAAGTTACAGGTTGGCAATTAAGAATTTGTTGCCTTGGAAGAAAGGTTTATTTCTTTTTGAAGGTGACTGTAAACAGAGACATTTCTTAGCAGTTTCTACCTGTCATTAAGTATGGCGAGGCTAAATCAACTATATCTAGGTTCTTTCATAAGGCAGGGCTACATTATGGATAAAGGAAGTGACAGCCTAAAATAATCAGTTTAGCATTCATAGAATGTGTGCTGAGAATGAGGTAATAAACTTGCTAAAATATAAGATACATTCATTGCGCTTCTGAAATTCCTCACCCCCGCTGGGGCAGTGCTATCATCTTCTCTTGTGCAGTGGAGGAGGGACTGAGGCTATGCTTTTGGTGGGATACTGGCATATCTCTTTTATCCCTGGTAACTTTATTTGAAAATTTAAATTCCTTTCCAAGTTTCTTATCATCACAAATTCTTTTATCCTTACAACTCCCTGAGAACACAACACTGGTTCTGAAACTCTGCCCTGTGAACATTCACCGTTGGGATGAGTGTCACCCAAGGTGACTCGAATTTGGAAATTTACAATTGACATGTATGAGCAAGTCTATTAAGTTTGGGATGGTGTTTCTACCTCTTTCATGTAAGGAATGGTTTAAGGTTAGCTTTCGGATTTTAGTAAAAGACAATCTCTGGAGATCCAGCATGATTTATATTCCTTTTTTGAAATAAGAAAGTGATCTTAAAAAAAAAAAAAAAAGGTTTAATGAGTGTCATATGGGTTCCAAGGACTTGATTTGCATTTGGACATTCCTAACTATTAAAATGGGACTGTCATGACACGAAACTTCAATAAAATTTACTATTGGAACTGCTGCATTCTGCCACAGACCAGGAGGTTTTCCAACCAGCTGACTTAATGGGCGCACTGAGAGGCAAAATGAACCACAGGGTTGTGGTTGGGCTGTTCTCAACAGGCCAACCAGTACAAACTAATGTGTGTGTGTGTGTGTGTGTGTGTGTGTGTGTGATTTATTTAAACAGAGATGGTATGAGGCCACTTTGAAATACAGGAGGATTCAGAGTAATCTATAGCCCTCTCTCTCCAACCTATAGTTCTTAGAAGAATTTATGGTGAGTCAATTGGTAGTATTCATCTCTCCTCAGTGGTACAGTACTAGTGAGTAAGAGCCCAGGCTTTGGTGCTAAAAAGACTTTGGTCAAAACCTAGCTTTGCCACTTACTATCATAGTTGTAATTCTTATCTTCATGTCCTTATATATAAAATGGAGATATTTCAATGATTACATTGTTGGTGTAAATGATAGCTATTAGTAATAATATCATTCCCAACATATCTTTATTTCAGAGCAAACAGAACTTATCAATAATGCTATATAGAGTGATAAAAACATAGGGTCCTGGGAACTTTGTCATTATGAGTATGGTATGAATGCCACCCAGTAGTGTCACATAGGTAGAATCACTACAAATGCTAAACCATTGCTACTTATTTATTTTATAATATTATCTTACCCCTTTCAACCTTGAGCCGACTATATTTTCTTATCTGACTACATAAACTCCCTAAACTCTCTCTTGGTTCTTGCTTCTTTTCATCTCTTTCCACCTGCTTTCATGAGAAAGGAAAACAAGTAAACCTAGGGTTAAGTCTGAATATCTAGGTGAGTCATTTGTAAAGCAACTAATAATGGAATCACTTTGCTACTTAAACATGAGGAGCATCTCTAGTGAGTTCTTAACTATACACAATGATGCTCAAACCCTGTAGATAGCAGACAATGTACAAATATAAACTGATTCTAGGGAAGAGAGAAAATAACTTGACAGGGATTCCATATGACCCAAGTGGTTGCTTATCAGCTGCTTAATCTTATCTACACATTCTTGATAATATATACCAATGTTTTGCTTATTTGTTTACACACACACACACACACACACACACACACACTCCATATAGGGTGTTAAGTCTCTTAAAGTCAGCACAGTTTCATTTCCCTAAAACCTATTATAGTGACTTACATATAGATGGCCTCCAGTAAATGTTGGGGGGCTAAATTTTACTAAGATAGAAACTTGGGGAGCAGCTAATCTTCTCAGGCTCTTACAGTGTTAACTCACCAAAGGTATTTTCCACTCCTTAAGATTAGAGACTCTTAGGAAAAGGTCTTTTCCAGTACATTGAAAAATACTTTTCTGCCTATCTCAGATTAACATACTTATTTTTTTCCTCCCTGAATGTTTCTGGCCCATTTTAAAAAATAGATTTCCTAATCACCTTTCATCATCTGAAATGAGTGAATTTGAACTTATTATTACTACTCCATGTATTAGAAAAAATGATGCCAGTGTGTAGACTTAAAGGTTCAGGACACAGCAGAAGCTATTGATAATTTAATAGATTCTATTTTTAGCTTGATGCTATTTTAAGTGCAATCAAGAGCCATAAAATACTTAAACACAAATAGCCTTGGGATTCACAGTCAAAGAAGAATCTGACCAACCTTTGGCTTCCTGGACCTCAATGCCAGCCTTCTTAACTGACCGATGTTCCATTTCTGTAACACAGCAAAGAGACAGAGCATCATAATCCCCAAAAGGACAATGGAAAACTTAATTTCGATATTAATTTTACTCAGTAGAAAACACTTCCTTAATTCATCACATTCATTCTCATATTAGAAGAGTTTAATACCAATCACTAACTGGTGCCAAGTCTAAGAATCCTGGATAAAGTCTCCTAGGGGAAGTTAAAATAATATTTCGCAGGTCTTCACTTTTAAAATGAGATTTTCCTTTTTGATTTCTGAAATAGCAAGTCATTCTGTTTTCATGTGACACCTCGGAGATAGTCAGTCTTGCCATGTCCATCAGGCTTCTAGCTGACATACACGGATGTGACTAAACCCTAGCATGCAGATACAAAGACACTTGTTTGGCCCCAGATGACAGTCTCATTGTCCCAAAGGTACTGCTTTCCTGGTTTGTTATTTGGTTACATTCTGGACGATGCAGAGAACTTTTCTGTTTTGAAGCTGAGAGCTATACTGCAGTGCTTCTCAATCAGGAATACATGAAAACCACCGGGGAAGCCTTTCTAAAATGCACGCGTTATCATTCCTCTTCTTTCTATTGATCTCAAGTGGGGTGCGACCATGGGTATTTTGAAAAACCCTCCCCCAGTGACTCAGATATACATCTCTGTTGAGTACTAACCATGAGGATGGTATGAAGAGCCTAAACCGGAATCTTAATGGGTAGAAGTAGCATATTCCCACCTGCCAAATGGAGAAATTGGCTAGGTTTCTGAAAGTCTGTTCCACTTTGAAATGTATTCATTTATTTCTTTATTCTGAAAAAACCTGGGCTCAGACATGCGATTGGGAATTATCCACCTCTCTTTGCTCTCCTGTCTGCCCACACCTTCTGGTTCCTCTTGGAAGGCAGGTGGTGGGAGCTGCACTTGCCAGGCGGATGGGAAGCTGCTGCTAGAGGGTAACAGTCCTGGGCACCTCGGTGCACTCAGCCCTAACTGGGGCTTTACTACAAAACCAGCAAAGGTTACTCAAAGGATAATTCTGAAGACAGCAGTTATCAAGTCTACTTGGGGTCCAAGACCTGTATGGTACCCACTTTCTTTGTTATCACTTGTCTTCCCCCTTATTATAATCTGCATTTCCCCCTATTTTAAATAGCATGTCCTATCTCCATCAAGTCCATGTTTCCTTGTTATTTCTGTCTAAAGCTGCCCATTGCAGCTCTGATACCACAAATTTATCATTCTCAGTTCTTCTCCCTAATTCTATCTTCTCCTACTGTTTAGACCCTACCATATTTTAAAATGATTTCTAGACACTGAGGCCTGCGGCTTACTACATCTCGTGCTCTTTAATTTAGAAAGCTTATGTTTTTTTAGTCTGATATCAGAGGCTAGGTTAGTATACTTTTGAAGACTTAGAAATAACATCCAAATTGCAATCAGAACCCCCCTCCCTAACTACCTTGCTTGATCCTGATAGAGAAACTCTTCTGTCTCACACATACTTTTGAGCTACAAGAAAACGTAGCAGTGCAGAATTCTGAGTAAGCTGAAGCCTTACTCAGTGCAGGGAAAAACGCAGAGCACCTCTTATTTGGAATGATATGTGTCTGACACTGGTGCTGGCGTTCCTAGATGCTCGGCAGCCACAGAGAGCTGAAGAGTCACTTGGGGAGTGATGCCTGTGTGGAAACTAGTCAGCCCATCTGCCTTGCCAAAGCCATCTCCCTCCCTCTGGAAAGGAGTTGGAATTAACACTGGCTTTCAGTGTAGCAGACATTACTTCAGGCATCAAGAATTTCCTGTGGAATATCTGTGGAAACAGGGGGATAACTGCCAGCAACGAAAAGTCTCTTTCCGCTTAAAAATTTTAATTCCTGAGATGAATACCAAATAGGTATTTTAACAACTACCATTTATACCTTGATTTCCCGCTCTTATCAATAAAAAGAGAAAGAAATGCTTTTTTTTTCCACATGTTTTTTTTTTTAAGCAATAAAACTGAGGGGAAAATATGCACCATAATATTGCTAAAACCATACTTTCAGTTGTGATGAACTTCCACACGGTGTTGGTGTGAGCGTCGCCGACATACACAGTCCCGTCTTCAGAGGCCGCAATATCATGAGGCATGTCAAAGTGCTGCCCAAACAAGAAGCACACGTTAGGGTGGCAAGCCCGTGCTTGAATTCCCCATAAACAGGCAAAACCCCACAAAACCACTCAACAAAACAATGGGCATATTACTCAGATCAAAAACCAAAACAAACAAAAACAAAAAACCACAAGCAAAAACAAACCAATAATTCCCATCAAAGCAACTCTCGGCCAAAGAGAGTCACTCATTCATTCTCTGGGCCCTGACTCTGCCAGGCACACCTCTATACATTATGAAACACTAGAAGACCCTTACCACTGACTTTCAAGTCTTTAACAGAGTTAACATTTATAGAAATTTAGAATTTCTTTTTTACAGTGTTGATTACTTGGTGTTGCAATATCCACCCATTTATTTATATTTATTTTAATAACAATCAAATTTGCCTGTTTAAATCTATGCACATCAAAAAGACCAGGTATTAAATTTTGGCTATTATCCTGATCACATTATCATGAACTACTTAGACATCCTTGTTTAGAGAAGTCATTTCAAAGATTCAGTACATTCCAATTCTTTCTTTTTAAATATGTTCTTACTGATTTTGAGAGAGAGAGAGAGAGAGAGAGAGAGAGAGAGAGAGAGAGAGAGAGAGATCAGTTGCCTCCTGTAAGCCTCCTATGGGGGATTGAGCCCGAAGCCCGGGCATTTGCCCAGACCAGGAATTGAACCAGTGACCTTTTGGTGCATGGAATGATGCTCAACCAACTGAGCCACACTAGCCAGGATGAATAAAAAATGTGCACCAAGAGAGAGGCAACAGTGTAGGGTTTTAGTCTATGAAGCCCAGTGTTTACAATGTCTTCAGTCAACCAAGGAGTGTTGAGTGATACCTCCAGTACTTTCTCACCTTTAGTATCTACTTAGCTACTCGATGTTTCACTATATCTTTCTTCATGACATATTTCCATTTCAATCATCATGATCTCAGTCCAAGGACACAGGAGACAGGGGAGCACTTTTTAGAAACCACACTTTCAGTTGGACCCGGCGTCACTACCCAGTTCCTAGAAGAGCAGCCTTAAAACGTGTGGTAGCCATTTCCTGATGCCTGCAAAGGTGTCATGTGGCTGCCAATTGGCAGGACGTGGAGGATGCTTTTGCCTTTGAGGCCAGCCAGGCCTGCCTGAAGGCCCAGCTCCCAAATATAGGGCCCGTGAGTATGAACAGGAGCATTATCCCGCCGGTGGGCTTATCAATCAGCATCTGTCCACTTTAGTTTGCTGAGTACAAAGGCACTAATGAGGCAAATTGCAGTGCTCAGTTCACTTTAGGGCAGAATACACGCTTTGGAGATACTATTGTGCTTTAAAATTCAGCAACAATTTGTCACAATGAAAAGAAAAATGAGGCAGCAGTGCCAAGAGGCTCAATCCTTCATACTACCAAATGAGCTGTGACAAATGTTCATGAGAAGGACAGAGAGCCAGAAATCAAAATGCTGCCTTGCTGAAATCTCGCAAGCCTGTCATTAAATGTTCATCTTTATTTTGGGTTCGGCTAATGGGTGGCAACCGACTTGCAAATTATAGGCAGTTCCTCTTCTATACCAAAATATGTTCTTAAAAAAATGGCTTTGCAAAACGTATGGTTATAAAGGGCTCCATATTTTCTGGTAGAAACTATTATAATGGGGTGTGTATGTGTGTGTGTGTGTGTGTGTGTGTGCGTGCGGTAAGAGTAAGAGGGCATGTGTGAGCTGTTCATCACTAACTCACACAATCTGTCATCAGTTCAAGGCAATAATAACAGTAAGCCTCTACCTGGTTCTCACACTGACACAGGGAGCCAAGAGTTCTGTTAGAAACACTTTGGGGCACCATTGGGAAGTTCAGGGGAGGAGTAGGGGGTAGGGCCTCGGGATTATATTACTACTGCAATCAGAAGCACTGAGGTGCTTTTTAATCAACTAGTCTATTCATAGAACCAAATAATATTCTGCATTATTTGAAAGTGAAAATTATGTGGTGAGCTTTCAGACTTCAGAGTTTAAGAGATTCAAAGATCTTCTGACGTAGGCTTTGTAAGCTCTTCTTTTGAGGTTCTCCCCAGCCAGCGAAATAAAATAAGAGAATGACAAGCATCCTCCTGAGCCAGCCAGTGACAAAGCCCAGGACAACCTGCATCCTCAACATCTGTTATTCTGCCTTAAATACTCATAAGTATTTTGTGTTCTCTATAATATAACTTGTTTGCTATAACACAAGTAATATTGAAACTTACGTAACGTTAAGTAAAACAATTCTCTAAGAAGTTGCACCAAGTTCATGTTAAGGTTGAAAACATCCCTTGGCAGACCAATGTGTGCCTCAGAGGAGTAAGAGGCAAATCATAGTCTCAAAGACCTGGGTTTAAGGTTCAAGTGTGCTTCTTACTATGTAGCTTTGGATAAATAATTTAACCTATGCGATCCTTTTAGCTCAAATATTAATAAATATTAAAATTGTAATCTATCATTTAGCTCAGAGAAATAACACAAATCTGGGTCTAATGGAGTTTTTTTGGTCATTTTTGTTGGTGTTTTGCATGGAGGGGTGGGGAACACTTCCCTCCTTTTCCACATGGGTTACCTTGCAGAAGAGGGAAGGAAGGAAGGAAGGAAGGAAGGAAGGAAGGAAGGAAGGAAGGAAGGAAGGAAGGAAGGAAGGAAAGAAGACTGCCTGAAGGGTGTGTGTGAAAGCAGACAATAAGGACCAAAAGTCTTCCTCTGATTAGTGTGTGTGTGTGTGTGTGTGTGTGTGTGTGTGTGTGTGTGTGTGTAGAAAATTGGGGGATAACTATGTGCCTTGACTTTATAGCTTTTTGACACCATTTGACAGAACCATCTTATATATTGTCCCCTGTCTCAGTTTCCCTGCATAGACATAAAGATCAAACGCTGGAGACAAAAACTTATCTGAAGAATGTAATAGTAGAAAAGGGAGAATTGAAACACACGAGGAGACAAGTAATGGATGGGCACAAACAGAGGTGCACACACATTACGTAAAACTTGACTTCTGACTTGAAGGAAGAATATCTTCTTATTAGGAATCAATACACCTCATTATTTCCTTCACCCACACTTAATCTTTGCAATGATAACTTAATTAGGTGACAATTCAGAGAGGTTCATGAACTGATTTTTCAGTTTACTGAGTCAACATAGAACTAATTCTATTTTCTGGTGTAATATCAAGCCTTGTCTATTGAAAGAAAAAGTGAATTTCACGTTGGAGTTAGGCTCTCTTTTCAAGTTTGCTGTGCTGATCCATATACAGTGATTCATTTATCACCAAATGTCTGATGAATGCTGGTGTTTGTGCACAATGCTTTTTGAAATTTTAATTTACGGCTGTTCACATTTTTGTGAAAATAAGGTTCATTGAGAATCTAATCTTTTGCTTAGCATTTAGTGTTGATTTCAGGATGCATATTTGAATTAAAAGTTAAAAGCTGGTTGATACAGAAAAATCAAGGCAAAATATTGCAAAATGAAGACCTGAAATTTAATTTCACTTTATTAGTAGATAAGAGGAATTTAGCTCAAAGTGGCAAAACAATGAAGATAGAATAACCAATAAGGATCTGAAACACCAATGAAATAAAATATGCTATCAATGGAATTATTTTCCTTCTGAAAAGCTACTATGATTTGATATTTGATTACTTAATGCTTTTCAAGTGAAATACGCCTATGAAAACTTTTATTTATTATATATAAACTAGAGGCCCAGTGCCTGAAATTTGTGCATGGATAGGGTCCATAGGTCTGGCCAGCGATCAAGGCTGATTTGTTGGGCAACTGGCAGAGTGCTCAGGGGGCCCCCGCTGGCTCTGCCTTGGTTGTTCTGGGGCCTGTGGGCTGGGGTAGCTCCTACATTGAGTAAGGCACTCAAATATCCCTCTCACAATCCAGGACTGCTGTCTCCCAACTGCTCACCTGCCTGCCTTCCTGATTGCCCCTAACTGCTACTGCTTGTCAGCCTGATCACCCCCTAACCACTTCCCTGCCAGCCTGATTGATATCTAACTGCTCCCCTGCCAGCCTGTTTGCCCCTAACTGTCCTCGTTAGCAGGCCTGATCGCTGCCAACTGCCTCCCCCTGCTGGCCATCTTGTGGTAGCCAACTTGTGTCCACATGGGAGCAAGATCTTTTGAACACATGGGGGTAGTCATCTTGTGTGTTGGAGTGATGGTCAATCTGCATATTATTCTTTTATTAGATAGGATAGAGGCCTGGCGCATGGGTTGGGGCCAGCTGGTTTGCCCTGAAGGGTGCCCTGGATCAGGGTGAGTCTTCCCTTGGGGTGTGGAGTGGCCTGGGCGAGGGACCTATGGTGGCTCACAGGCTGGCTATGCCCTCCCAGCGACCCAAGCAGAGGCCCTGGTATCTGGGATTTATTTATCTTCTACAATTGAAACTTTGTAGCCTGGAGTGGAGCCAAGCCTTCTGCTTGCACAGCCACTGAAACTTTGTTGCCTTAAGCTGAGTCCTGGGTCAGCCCAGGTTTGCTAAAAGCTTGGCTTCCTCCATTTCCAGGGGCAATAGAAGCCTCCCTCCTGCTCTCTCTGTGGTTGTAGCTATCTTGGTTGGACTAATTTGCATACTCTCTCTGATTGGCTGGTTGGCATGGCTTGTGGGTATAGCAGAGGTATGGTCAATTTGCATATTACTCTTTTATTAGATAGGATGGAAACCCACACAAGGAACTTTTACTGGAATCTTTAGTTCAGATTCAGTTTGCTTCCAATCAGATTCTATAGCTCTTGTTAAAACTCCATTTGAGTGAGAGGGCATGTCCTGTTTTGTTCATCATCATATCCTTAGTGTATAGGATAATGCCTAACATAGATCAGGCAATGAATAAATATCTCGAGAATGAATCCTGATAACCCCCAGACTGGCTGTCAGTATTCTAACAGGCACATTTCTAAAATATCGAGGAATTTTAAAGTATTTTTTTTAATCTAGCAAAGTTAATATCTTAATGAATACTATAAGCATTATGAGTATGGAGATGCAATTTGCCTGGTGGCTTATGATGCCTGTATTTTGATCCAAATAAGCCCAATAAATCTTTACATATTTTAAAAAGTAAAATCTATATATGTTTTAAAAAGTCAGCCTGCAGCATTTTAACAGGCTGAATTTTCTAAAACCGAGGTACCACAAGTATATTTGGGCAGTGTGTATGAACATTCTTATCATTCTGGTCATATGCAGAGAAAGTAAATTGAGAAGATAGTAGGCATACTGGGCCACAGTTCCCATGTTTGTAAAAGGCACTGTTAGAGTAAATAGTGGTAAGCCATTTGTGAAGCCAAAACTAGCCTTTCGTCTCTTACATATGCCAAGTCTTTTAAGACTTGAATAAATTCCAGAAACTGCTATTTTCAAGTCTTGTTGCTCAGTGTAGTCATAATATTAAAAAAGCAAACAAGTTTTCTGTTGAATCTAAGAGACTATACAAGTACAGTTTAACATACTGTGATATCTTCTCTACTAGGATGAAACCAGAAAAGCCCAATTTTTTTGGTATTCTAACTACAGTAAATTTAAACCTGCCACTGTATGCAGAGTCTATTAACAACCTTAATACTGCATTTAATATTAATTTGCAGCTGAAAAAATTGATCAGAACATAGGACATTTATTCTAAATAAAACATTGTATTGGAACATGTCCAACCTAAAAAAATGACTACATCTCCTTAAAGTTTTTAAGAGATTATTTAAGTATAAATTGAGTGCTAAGGTTTGCATTTTAATTCTCTCACATAAAAATTAATCTTATCTCATTGTATGTGAATACCTTGCGCACTGGCTTGAAGATGTCTATAATTTCCCCACTGGAAAAGTTCATCACAAATCCTTGTACTGGTTCTTGATCCCCAAAGTGAGGCTTCCCATTCACCACAAAGAGCAAACCTGTGACAAGATATTCCATTAACTATTCTTTAAAATATGGATAAGACTGGCCTTCAAAGACATGCATGTACATTTACACAAACAATAAATATTGGGTCAATCTGATCCCTACAACTGGCAACCGAAGTAGAAAATAAAACGCTTAGCAAATATCTTCTTCTGAGTAATAATAAGATCAGGCTATGAGAATAACCTCCTTGGAATAGGAAAATCAGGAAAAGCTAGGCCTATTCCACTTAGGAAGTCAGTAGAAATCAGGAATGTATAGAAAACATATATAGATATAGATATAAATGTAGATATTGGTATAGATATAATATAGACATAGATGTAGATATAGATATATGACTTAAAAATATAGGTATAGATACATATAGATATCACAGGCATCCTAAATAGGTATTGGGAAGAGTCAGGTTATTTAAGCAAATAATTTTAGAATATCATATCTTTAAAAATTTATATAACATCTGCTATAGTTAAAGGAAGAATTAGAGGAAAATATGCTAAGGAAGTAAGTTAAGTATAGGAAGAAGAATGGTTTGAAAATGTGAGGTGCATAATTTAGATTACCAAAGATATATATTTTTCATAATTTAAAAAATTAAACCATTTTATTTTTATTAATTCAATGAATACTCTTTTTAGAAAAATATTATTTCTTAGTATAGTAGTTTTTATCCAAAGCAATAAAAATTATGATGTCTTGGTTAAATAAGTACTGCAGATGATGAAAATTACATTTTCAAAGAGTTAAAATATACACAACTCTAAACCACTATTGAAGATATTTTTATCTTCCATTAAGGATTTCAGAAAAGGGTTCTTTAGCATATTACAGCAAAAAAATTAACATTATCAGAATCCAATACTATTGTGCAATATTGTAAAGAGAAATCCAATTGTAATACACGTTATCTTTGGCTTAGATTCTGTTTTTACTCAGCTTTCCTCTCATCTCTCTTCATGCTTTTCTCTTCACATTTGATTTATTTTTACTCACTAGGAACTTGATCACCCTCTTTATTAGGTCAATGGTCTTGCCAAATTTATTCTTTAACCATGAGGTAAAAATAAAAATGAGACTATCTCTTATAAGGATATTAATGGGAGTCTTTTATTACTTTTTACTTTTTATTCCGTGTTAAGGCAAACTAGCTCCTTACCCAGTCATCTGAGTCCCTTTATTTCATGTCCTAAGTAAATTGGAGGCTGCTTGGAGAGGTAGTAGCCATATGCGACTTTAAAGGCATAAAAAAATACAAATATTGTAGTAATAGCTATAAATAGTCAATGCTACTTTAAAATAGATATATTTAATAAAACTCATGGCAAAATTATATGGGCATTGTAGAAATTAAATAGCCTTTCAAAATGTTCAGTATGTATTCATTAAACAAAGATTATGCTAAGTTATCTTGTAGTATGAATCAAGTGGATCTTATTTTATGAGTTTGAATAATTTTTTCTAGTTTTCTTCAAGTTAAGAAAATCTATTTTGCAAATGAGAAAAAATTTCCAGATTTTATTGGTCATTCCTCCTGGCATTTAGACATAAGCCTAGCTTTACATATTTATCTTTATTAAAAAATGTGGCCACCTCTTTTGAAAATATGTCAGAAGTATTTTGAATACTGATTTTATCAGGCATGTATCATCTGTTGATGATGTGTGAATCTATAATATTAATTATTTACTAACTAGAGTAGATGATCATAATCAAGGAAAAATAAAAATCAATATTTGGGAAAACATTTTTAACCCATTACAAATAGTAAAATCTTTGAGTTCTTCATTAGATTCATATAAAACTTCAGTTGAAACTGATTTACAATGAACAGTTTTAAAATTATTTTAAGATCTAATATATAAGGCATCTTTAATCCTTTTTGAAAAACATTATAAGAAGATCACGTGAAGCTAAAACCAATACCTTTTAAGAACGAAGTATAGTATGACAAAACACAAAAATAAATTAAGGTAAAATACCTGGTATATATGAAATTGCAAATACATTTCTTCCAAATGATGCATGCTTAATCTCTCGCACAAATTCTTTGGTGTCAGTTTTAAAACACTGGATCCGACCATTTTCCCTGTCTGCCACACATAATTGATCCAAATGAGGCACAAGGACCAAGCTGTGAGGAACAGTAAACTGGCCTGGTTTGGGATTGCTTCCTGAAGATTCTACAAAACACAGAAAAACCTCAGATATATAATTTGTAATAGCACCAAAAGTCTGGCTCTACAGTTTTGTTTTCCAGATTCATGACAGTAAACCATTAAATATCTGAAACCAGGGGGGAAATAGGGTAAAGCAGTTTATACATTTATTTCATTAATATCTCTTACCCACAAACACATTAGATATTTATTCTCTATTTGGATAAAATTTGGGGGTAGAAGTATTCTTTTTCCTTTTATAAGATGTAGGTGTCTGTGTTCATATGCGCGCACAAGCCAGGTAGATGTATATAGAGGCCCTGTTTTCTCTACCACAGTGGACAATAGCATCCTAAAGGACATGAGGGCTACCAATCTCCTGTTCCTAGTGATACTGGCTAGGAATTACAATTAGAGTCTTATCGGGTACCTTCTCCCCACTGTGTGATGAACTTCCCACTTGGAGAAAATTGCACAATCCGGCTGTTGCAGTAACCGTCTGACACATAGATGGCTCCGGTGTCCGGATCCACGGCCACATCGGTGGGTTGACAGAAGTGATTCTGGTCACTGCCTGGTTGCATGCTCCTTCCCAGGATTAACAGAGGGCCTGCCTTGCTATTTGGATCCAGTTTGAACACCTTTTTCAAAAGGAACAAAAGCTCACTGCATGGTTATGACTGACACCCACCCACATGGCTAAGAACACTTCACAGATAATTAGAGTATAAGCGCCCAGAGACTTACTTAAAACAAGACACTTTTTAAGAACTGGAAATCATCTTGTCCAATTCTTTCATTAGATAAGGGAGGATAATAGAGATTAATTGGTTTGCTCAAGGTCACCCAGGTAATTATTAGAGAATGAAGACTAGTACAAGGATGTCCTGTTCCATCCACACCTATTCCATGCACTTTCCTATCTTTCTTTAGCTAACAATCCTCTCCAGACAATACAGGAGCAATAAATGTTTACCAATATAATGTTTGAAGACCCTGGTAGCTACCTCTTCTGAGTTCTAGCATTTCTACTCCTGCCCCACCCCCACCCCCAGTTTCTCTAGCTCTTTGCTGACTACTCTAAAAATAGGTATCAAATGTGAACTTTGCTTCTAAGGGAAAAACTTATGACTATTCTGTGATTGAAATATAACTTCTTTTAAAAAGGACAGAATTTTAATGTTTAATACATAAACATGAATGTACCAGAGACCTAGTCTTCGATTTAGTGAAGATGAGGAAAAGAAAATAGAAACACAAGGAATGAAATAAAACCAAGACCTGAGGACAAAGAAAAGCAAAGAAAATGTGGAAGCAAAGAAGGAGGTTGGCACTAAGATTCCTGCTAATTCAAAGGAAAGAGGTAACTTGATCATTTACGAGTAGCTTTTCTTAGCACTAACTTCTAAGAGAAATATTTGAGATGGGGCTGCTCCTTTTTCTTGTTATAAACTAATTGGGTCACAGGAAAGCAGAGCATTTTGAAAGCAATACTTCATGAACTTCTATTTGAATAACCGCCAAATGGAAGATAAATTACCTGGTGCAGAGCCACGTCAGTGACCCAGTAATTTCCATCTTTATCCACACTCAAGCCATGTGGCAAGTAAAACCTGCAAAGAATAACTGTCTTAAAAATTTTATTAATTTCCAATGCATGTGTACAATGAATGTTTTGGTAATTAACCTATAAAGGCAATACAAGTTAACAAATTAATAAATGTATATACCAGCATTATAATAGAAAAGACCAAAATGAACTGTTAAATGAAAATACTTGTTATAAAAAGATATATCCTTATGACAAATCTTAAGCAATAACTATTTAAAAATTTATATTAAAAATAAATTACAAATATTTATTATAAAGTATGGTATGTTAAATAACGCAAATAACATCAATTTAAAAACAATTTCTCATGCACTCATTCATTTGTGGAATATAATGAACAACATAAACTGATGAACAAAAACAGATCCAGAGACAGAGCATTGATCAGACCGTCAAATGTCAGAGGGAAGGTAGGGAAGGGTAGAGGTAAGCAGTAGAGATCAACCAAAGGACTTCTATGCATGTATATAAGCCTAACCAATGGACACAGACACCAGCGGGGTAAGGGTATGACTATGGTAGGATGTGGGGAGAAATGGAGGAATAAGGACACAATATGTAATACCTTAATCAATAAAGAAAAAAAATTAAAAAAACAAGTTCTAAGATCATAAATATTAACATCTTAGAAATATGCATAAACAAATTTGTCTAGAGAAATAGAAATTGATTTATATAGTTTGAATCATTTAAATAGACTGCAAGATAATATAATTCTGTAGACATCAATATATGACCCAAAAGCTTTAAGAGTGCCTACTAAAGACAGTAAAACCTAAAGAAAACAACTTTCAGCAGACATGGGCTGTGCCCATCCAAGCAAAGTGAAGTGGTGTGCTGGATAATAATTAAAAAAGGTTAATCTAGTTAACAATCAATTGGGATGATCTGGGTAAGCGAATTGTAAACTAAGGTAGACAGAAGCTCACAGGCTTAAGGAACTTGGTCAGGATTAACAAACACATGGACAATATCTTAATATGGTGTGGTCAAAAGATATCAGACAATCTCCAAGCTATGTTTGTCAGCGTCTGGCCTTAGCATCATGCTGGCACTACACATTTTTTTTTCCCGTGAGCCAAGGCTGTGATATTAATTCACCGAACTAGATCTCTGTTTTGGTACTGAATGTAAGAGTTATGATATGATTTTGACATAACACTCCACTGCTAGCCAACTTCATTTAGCAGCCATTGCTCTGCCTTCCTCTTTAATTCCTTTCTGGAATGAAAATGCTTCTGATTAATGGGTGGAGCATCAAGGAGACAGGTTCAGACGCACCGAGTGGTGGAGCTGGTATTAGAATTTGTTCCCTGACTCATAATCTTAGACTCCTATAAAAATCTAATGATTGCCATCTCCATAAGCAGCTGCATTCAAAGAGGTGGCTCCCTGCTTTTCAAAGA
The DNA here is from genome assembly GCA_004026805.1 of Lasiurus borealis. Classification (NCBI taxonomy): domain Eukaryota; kingdom Metazoa; phylum Chordata; class Mammalia; order Chiroptera; family Vespertilionidae; genus Lasiurus; species Lasiurus borealis. The sequence continues at coordinate 21,141 of PVJN01014760.1, read as the reverse complement.
AGCTGGCTCTCCTTGTGCCCAAGCAGATGGAGAGGGAACAGTTCCTGAAGATGCCAGGTTCGAATGGTTGAGGACACTCTGTAAGCAGGTGACCTTTCTTTCCATGACCATAAAGTGTCAGCCAACATTTTTTTTTTTGGCTGCCAAATGCCATCCAGGAATAACATCAAATAACGAGTGGCTTTCAAAGCCAAATTATTATGCATACTAAGGAAAGATAAAAAGGACATTGATTCAGTCTTCACTTTGAGATAGAAAGACAAATGCCTTTTTTCTTAACAGTATTTACTTGATGAGTTTGGTTATATAACTTTACTGCTGAATAATTTTTTTTTTAACCTTCAGATGTAGCTGAGCACAACTCCATTAGCTATGTGTATCCATGGCTCTCTCAAGCCTCACTACCTATTAGAATCACCTGGGGAGTTTTACAAGTATTTTGATGTCCAGACCTCATCCCAGACTCTATGTGAATCTATTTTTTTAAGCTTCCAGGTGATTTTAATATTCAATCAGGATTTAGAATATGCTACTTAGAAAATGAAATATGAGATGGCTCAATTAGTTTTCTGCTTTTTCATTGTTAACCTCACCTGAGGATATTTTTCCCCACTGATTTTCAGAGAGAGTAGAAAAGGTAAGGGGAGAGACACAGAGAGAGAAACATCGATGTGAGAGAGACACATCAATTGGTGCATCCAACAGGCACCGCAACTGGGGCCAGATATCAAGCCTGCAATGGAGGTATATGATTGTCAACCTTTAGAGGGTTAACACTAACCACTGAGCCAAACTGGGTAGGACAGACAGCCTCTTGCTCTCTTAAGCTATGCTTTCTCACCACTGCTATACAACATACTCTTCCCAGTGATGGACTTTGTACCCAACACTCTATGTAGCACATGCCACAGTAACAACATAAATACTTTAACTCACAGATTTTTCCCACTGGATTGGAGAACTGCAGCAGTATTTGGATCGATGACAAGAATAGTGTCTTCTTCAATTGGCCCAAGTCCTCTTTGCTGGTAAACAAACTTGCTGTCAAAAGAGCTTTAAAAAAGCATTAGAATAATAAATAAGTAAGCCAAGTCAATGAACTTGAGAATATAGACTATTTACTTGAGATTCTAAATACAGAGTAAAAAGAAGAACTCAGATGTAACTGACTCCACTCTGTCCTGAGCGGTTCAGCACCCTGGATTATACAGACAGCAGCAGCCTGCAGAACAGGGCTGCTCAGAATGGCCACTGAGCAGCAGCATGGGAGCTGCTGGAGATGCAAGGCCTCACGTCCCAGTGAATCTGAATCTGCAGCTTCAGATCATCCCCATGTGACTGACAGGCACGAGAGTTTGAGCAACCCTACCTGAAACTCTTAAAGTAACAAATAAAAGGTCCTCAAAATGTTTTAATAGTTACTTTCTTTCAAATTACAAAAGGAAGCATAACTTACTTTAATTTTCTCTGTGATAATGAAGGAATTATAAATGATAGCAGGATGGGTAGTGATAAGAATAGTTTGCTATTGTACTAGCCACAGATACAACATACATATCACATGAAAAAAAATCTGAGTGACATTAAATATTTATGGAGACATATTTATACTTTGGAAAACCAACAGACTAGACTGCTCAAATCTGCATACAGCTGTTGATTAGTTGGTTGGTATTTTTTTTAAACATATTTTATTGATTTTTTTACAGAGAGGAAGGGAGAGGGACAGAGAGTTAGAAACATTGATGAGAGAAAGACATCGATTAGCCGCCTCCTGCATGCCCCCTACTGGGGATGCACCAAGATACATGCCCTTGACTGGAATCAAACCTGGGACCTTTCAGTCCCCAGGCCAAGGCTCTATCCACTGAGCCAAACCGGTTTCGGCTTGGTTGGTATTTTTATGGAAATTATGTAGAGTCCCAGTAGAACAAAAATTTCAAAATATAATCTGTTGCCATTAAGAATATACATCACACAATTACGTGATTGTTTTGACTATTATAGTCTTTTGGGTATATTTTTCCTGAAAGATAACAATAAGTCTCTGAGATAGTTCTTATTAATGACCCATTCAATTGAGTACAAAATATTGATTCAGCTTTGACAACCTAAAACTGAAGTAATACTGGTTACATATGCCATTATGTGTAGTTAAAACCACACAACAATATGTAGAAAAAAATATACATAGGTTTATGAAGTGGAAGTGACATCACTAACAGAGCAGATTTTATAAGATATTCATGGGATCATTATTAAATTGAAACATGACATTTTATTCGTAGTGTACAAGGTATTATTAAATCAGGAAAGTCTTGTAAAGGGCAAACATGAACTCTCTTTTACTTCTGTGAGATACAAAAGAGTTTATGCTATATCTGAAAGTATTTTCAGTATAAATTTTTATACTAAAAAATCATAACTAATTTTCTATCAAACAAAGGTACCAGGTTCAGTTATCAATGATGTTTTCTTCCCAACTTGATCATGACATTAGATACCATCAGTAACCTCAGTTTAGCATATCTGAGACTTGCAATATGCTGTAACTTTCACATTCATGTATAATAGGAAGAAGTCTTTTCATTAATTGTCTCTTATAGTATAAATCTTATATTCTTCATTATTTAGAAATATTTCAGTGCTTTGCAATGGCACTATGGAAATCTAAATTATGTGAGAATTATACTTTCCCTGACTGTAGGAAGTTAAACATTTCTTAAGTGGAAATTTTAAGATAATTGTAGACTTACATGCAGTTGTAAGAAATAATTCAGAGTGATTCCTTGTACATTTTACCCAGTTTTCCCAAGAGTAGTACGTTTTACAACTATAGTACAATATCATAACCATGATACTGATACTGATAAAATCCACTGGTTATATTTAGATTTCCCTCTTATATTTCCTAATTTTTTTTTATTCTTGCAATTTATTTGCTTGAGCATGGAATATAGCAGTATATTACTAGTCCCCACATAGGAGTTAGTAATATGGAAAGTTGCCATATCTTCATAATTCTGACCAATTGCTATCACTGCACATGCAGACAGTGATCTGACCCACCACTGGCTGGTAGTAATAGTGCAGTCCAATTGTATATCCCGATAAACCGGGAGCAGATCAGACCTCAGCATACCTAATGAAACTGGTTTGGCTCAGTGGATAGAGTGTTGGTCTGTGGACTGAAAGGTCCCAGGTTCGATTCCGGGCAAGGGCATGTACCTTGGTTGCGGGCACATCCCCAGTAGGGGTGTGTAGAAGGCAGCTGATTGATGTTTCTCTCTCATCAATGTTTCTAACTCTCTATTCCTCCCCTTGCTCTCTGTAAAAAAAATCAATAAAATATATTTTAAAAAAAAGAAGAAACCTCTTATTTGTAAAATGACAAACTGAACAAGAAGCCTGATATTTTTATTTGTTTGCGATTTCCTCAAGAAATGGGTTGCAATGATTCTGGAAGATAACTGTCCCTTTGGCTTGTCTTATCATCCACTTAAATATTCACCATCAGTCCTAAATCTCTGGTCCTAGGGTCCTACTATTTTAGGAAATGACATTTGTACAACTTATAGATCAAGGGAAAGTACAAAGGAGACTCCCTCCCCCAGGAATAGATATTGAATTCTAACTTAAAATTATTTTTTATAGCTCCAACTTATTTCTACAGCACTCAAATATTTCAAAATGTAAGCTTTAACTCAATGGAAGTCTTGTCTCTTAGAGTCAAGAAACCGAAATGTTGAACTTGGCTTCCAAAAAAAACCAAGCTATGGTAAGGAAGAAATATAAATAACCCAGACCCACATCCTATGTCAGTCAGAAGGAATGAAACTGTTGTAGCTGATAAATAGGTAGGAGAAAAACATCCTTTATCAATGGTACTGTTCCATTCTGCCCATAAATATAGGAAATAAATGTATCAAATCATTGATGCTTTGCTGTCATAAACACAATTTGTGTGTGGGCATCTCTACTTATAATCGAGAAATGTCAAATTTCTAGTGGTGGTAATATATATAATAGCTAACTCATAGAAGGATCATCCCCTTTCATTTTATTATTCACTTGGTGGTGTTATAGTAAACTATAAAATAGCAAATGAAGGAACCAAGAAAAAAAAAGTAACAAAACTAAATAAGCTACCCAATAAATAAAAAATTAGATACATAGAAAATATCAGATCTCTGAGTTTATCAAGGTATCTTTCTCAGTAGCATATTACAATGTAACAACAATTTAGTTTGTGTGCTCTCTTAGAACTCTTGATTACCACAAATTACCCTCCTGTCATTAGTGTGTACAGAGGGCATTTTATGTTAGCCACTTTTCCTACAGTATACAGCCTTACCATTATTATTCATGGTATTACTATCATTCAGCTATATCCATTAAGGATCTCAGTGATTAGACAAGTTCTTGAATTTATTGTTTAGAGAATCTGTTCATTTAAAGACCACCTCTCAAAAATGCAAAGTAAACATGACAAAACAAAAACCAAAGATGACATTCTACTTATATTACAATCATTTAAATATATCAATCTACTACAGAAACGTAAAAAGCAAATAATAAAATTCTAGAATTCTTAAGAAGATTACAGCTTTAAAGAAATTAACCACAACAGGCCTGACCATTACATTAAAAATCTTTTGTGATACCCTTTAACAGAAAGCCATATGTTTAAACTGGAATATTCAGTCACTCAGATAATTGGTGGGCCAGTCCTAATCCCTTCACTTAAGATGCTAGGAGCTCCATGTAACTAACAGCTGTCCCCTGGTAGCTACACAGAGCAAGTAATAAAAGAACTTGATTTAAATGAGAAAAATTTCTCCCCTCCCTCCCTCTCTTCCTCCCTCACTCCCTCCCTCCTTCCCTCCCTCCCTTCTAAATAAACTTGTTTATAAACTGTTGTAATTAACAGAAAGGTAACCCTTGAATGGCTCACAAATGGATGTCAAACTACAGAGCTGGTTACAGGGTTGCTATAGCAAAGTGCTTACTTGGGAGTCACCAGAAAACTAGTGAGGCAAATCTTGAACTGAATTTCCTGCTAGTTAGGAAGCAAATAGATTTCTGAAATAATTGATCTTGTCAAAATTCTACAAAGCATTGATGAAGAGAAGGACTGTGAGTTATCTGGGGGCAAGTGGAAGAAGATTCCCAGAAGACTACATCTCTAAGAAGAACATTTATTTAATCAACCATTTGACTATTCAAATTTTATAAACAACATTTATGAAGATATGACAAGTATGCTCATCCAGCAGATCTAATGCAAACAAGGCTGGGAGGGATAGCTCACTCTCTGGTTAATTAAGAATAAAATGATATCTGAAAACTGAAGCAATGCTAAATCTACTGAAGTGAAATGTAATTGGAATAAAGTCTTGCATTTAAAAAACACTCTATGAGTATAAATTTCCAGTAAAAACTTGAGCACAGTTTATAAAATATATATTGAGATCTTAGCATATTACAAGTTCAACACAAGGCAACAAGGTGGTGATATTCTTGCTAAAGAAAAGTGAATACAATCATCTTATACTAATAGATGCCTAGAATACACATCACGGAAATTAACTGTATTGCTGAGCAGATACCACATGAGGTGTGGCCACTTCTCAACTAAACCCTTTAAAAGGCTGGGAAACCAGAGTACTTTCAGATGAAAGTATCATGTCAGCATCTGGGTGAGGGCCTGAGGGTCTTTAGTCTGCAGAAGACAAGGCTGTCTTCAAATAGACAAATAACTGCCCTCGGTAAATGGGGTAAATTCTGCATTAGGCTGACATGAGGTGGAGTTAGAGACTCAGATTTGAGATTATCATAATGAAGACCTTTATGACATTTGGATGAGTCCCATAATTGAAGAGTAAGTCTCATCTCTAGGGAATTTCTTGGCACTGAAATAATCCTAGCACTGGCTGACTGTAGATGATTTTGAAAAAGGAGATGTCTGCATTAGGCAGGGAACTGAAGATGAGTTACTCATGGTATTACTACAATTATGGTGGATATGTGCCATTCTGGGTGCTCAATGTCTAGTGCATTATTTTGTGCTAACGAAACCTCATTTTTCCTTTAGTTGGCCCAATATTTTGAACTTCTCTCTCAGCCCATTATTTTTCGATGATGTCAACTCTACTCTCACATTCCAGGAATAGAAAAAAAAACTGAGGCTAAGCTAAAGAGTGGATCTCATTCCTCTGCCCACAAAGACTGGTTCAGGGAGGGGGGAGACATGGTCTCAGTCAGACTGAAGAATGCTAAAGGACTCAATTTGAGAATTTTTCTATTGAGTTATCAGGGACTATATCTTCACTGTAACTAGTATGATAATATATTCTCAGGGCCTAAGAAAAGAGCCAATTAGGAGAAAGTGTGTTAAAAAATGGATCCCATTGATACTGTTTGAGCCATCATACCCTTGAAGTTTTCATTTATGCAAACTAACAAATTTCTTCTTTTCCTAAGCTACTGTGATTTGAGTATTCTCTCTTACTGGTATTGCAAGTGATACAACTCCTGAGTTCTTTTTCAACTCCATGTGAAGAAATAATAAAAGATATAAAGAAAGCAACTTTTAACACATAAAAATTAGGGTAAAACACATGGTTAGGTTTAGGTGGTATGTGATGTGAGTCCTGCACAGTAGAAATTTGACTATAGCTGGATAAATAAAAGGAAGGCCAAGAAGCGAGTCTTTGACAGTGGGGGTGATTTTAAGACAGAAACCCAGGAACAGCTGTTACTGAGCCAGGAGCTACCCAGCTCCTACTGGGAAGCATTTAAACATTAAAGAGCTCTAGCTGCCATGCTGCCCTAATACTAGGGCAGACAAGAAGATCTTTAAAATTTCATTACACCCTGCTGGTAATAGGTGTTTCCTATTTTAGCTGGAAGAAGCTTCTTAAAGTAGCCATATTGAAATAAGAGACAGAGAGGAAGGAAAACAGAAATCAAATGAAGAATATGCTACATCATCTTTCAGGATGTTAATTGGTCTATTATTATTACTAGATGCAGAGTGCACAAAATTTGTGCACTGGTAGGGTCCCTAGCAGCTGGCAGCAGCCACTGGGTACTCCTTCCCTTCCTCTGACTGGTCCCACCCCCTGGTCCAACTCTCAGAAGAACTCTGGCTTGAGGGGATAATTTGCATGCTACATTTTTATTATATAGGATTTTGGTTGCTATGCTTACTCAGCATGGTCAAGTAGAAAAGTAAGAGTTGATCAAGGATATTGGGTAAGAATGAAGAGTAATAGTACAGACAGATGATGTGATGATGTAAAATTAGAGATTATTATTAACTCCAAGCATTGTCTGATACTTAAAGAATAACATTCTAAAAACTAGGGGACAGAGAGTGTATACAGTACTTAGCTTTCGTTGAAGGCAAGCCTTGGCCTTATGGAACCTGCAATTTTATGAACATGTGGAATGTCAGGAGAGGAAAGACTACAAGAAAAATTAATGTAGGGTTTATCACTACTCTATCCAAGCAGTGGTAGCAATAAGAATGCAATTTCTACACCATCTTAAATTTCCATTGTCTCTCACCAGCTCATCATAAATTCTACAGGAAAGTGCTTTTTTCTTTGTTCAGTTCTTGGGTACTTAACAAGGGAGAAGAAAAACTATGTACTCCATTTTATTTTATATAATGTGACTTGTGTATGCAGGATGGGTGTTCATGTGTAGCTCTTCAAAGAACAGAGCTCACAAATTTGAATCTATTTTTTCCTAACAAAAAGAACATAACAATGAACAGAGCAATCCACTTCTAATTCCCCTCATGAATGATAAAGCAGACAGTTATTGAAAGCAGAGAGCTGATAGCTGGAAGAGCATTTCCTCACAAGCATGACTGCAAAGGGTGCTAGAGGCCAACTGGCAATACAGGAGAGGCAGAAGGAATGAGGGATAAGAAGGATTCTCACCTGAAAAATAGAGATGAGGAAGAAAGGAGAAACAGAGATGTAATGAATTGAATCAGCACATCTGCTCTGAAGAAGTCTTGCATTTTAAATACCACCACTTTGTTGGTACAATGTATGAGAGTAAAGACACCAGGGCTTTGGCAATGATATTGGAATCTCTTTCCACATGACACTGGGTATCCAGATGAAAGCAGATGCCAGGTAAAAACAGTTTTTCAGTTAGAACCACATGTCACAGAAAATGTTCTTATGTGGTTCTTGTTACAGAGTCTCGTGTCATCTCCGGCCCAGAGCTGCCTTTTACAGACTCCCTTTTTCTAATAAGCTAGTCCAGCCTCTGCTGTTTACTTGGAATAAATATAACATTAAAATGGAAAATTGGGCTTTGTCCAACTCAACTTTAGCCAGCTGAGACAGCATCAATGGGAGGAAATGATGCCGCAATTTTCTTCTCTGATAAAATGAGGCTAGAAATCCATGCAGGGAACTTGGCAATATTCATTAAAATGAAGAATATGCTACAATGAATAGTAATAGTTTGCCTTTAAAAGCACTTGTTAAAATACCATTAGATGTTCAATAATGACTAAGACGATGTATGAGAGATGCATGAATAGAAATATTGGGTTCGATTGTTTCCTTTGAACTCTGAAGTGATCTTTTTCTCCAATCCCATTTTCAAGTGTGACAACTAGAAAGGGCAATTAAACAGGAACAAAGTGACCAATCTACTCTGAAATGCTGATTGCATTCCATCTTCAACTGCACAAAGCAAGCTATCGACATGTGTCTGTGACACAGCAGGTTTAGCATGAGTGTAATCAACATCTCTGAAAATGAGGGAAAAGAACCATCGAAGTACAAATGTGAATCCTCAATGTTCCAGACCCTACAGATGTATTCTTGAAAGGAGAAGACTGATCTACTTAACAGGTAAGATATTTTAAAATGTATCTTCTTATGTAAATGCGTGATAAAACAAATTAATAAATTGATATTCATTACTCAGGAAATTTAAAATAACAAGCTAAATTTTGGAGCAGTCTTTTAAAAAATTATGTAAATCCTATCTAATAAAAGAGTAATATGCAAATTGATAATACCTCTGCTACACTCACAGCCATGCCCACTAGCTAATCAGAAGCAAGTATGAAAATTAAACCAACCAAGATGGCTGCAGCCATGGAGCCAGCAGGAGGGCTTGGGTTTCTCTGGCAATGGAGGAAGCCAAGCTTCCTGCATACCCTGGTTGGCTCAGGCCTCTGCTCAATGCTACAAAGTTTCAATAATAGAAGATAAATAAATCCCAACAAAAAAGGTTGCTTCCATGGAGTGAGCAGGAGGCTTGGGTTTCCCTGGTAATGGAGGAAGCCAAGTTATTGGCCTGCCCTGGACTCGCTGAAGTCTACAAAGTTTTAATTATAGAAGATAAGTAAATTCCAGATACCAGCGCCTCCACTTGGGTCACCCAGGGGCATGGCCAACCTGCAAACCACCACAGGCCTCTTGCCTAGGCTGACCCATGCCCCAAGGGAACCCCCACCCTGATCCAGGACACACTTCAGAGCAAACTAGCTGGCCACCACCCATTTACCAGGCCTCTATCCTATATAACAAAAGAGTAATATGCAAATTGATCATCACAACAACACACAAGATGGCTGCCCCCATGTAGACACAAGATGGCCACCACAAGATGGCCAGCAGGGGAGGGCACTTGGGAGGGACCAGGCCTGCAAGGGAAGGCAGTTGGAGGCAATCAAACCTACAAGGGAGGGGAGTTAGGGTGACCAGACCGGCAGAGGAGGGAAATTGGAGCTGACCAGGCCTGCAGGAAAGGGCAGTTGGGGGGGACCCAGGCCTATAGGAGAGAGTAGTTGGGGGGTACCAGACAGCATCTCAAAATGGCTACTGATTATTTCTATGCTGGTGGTGGCCAAACTGCTCCAGCCACATTCTCTAATGTTATCACTGCCAAGGAGCTGTCTGAGGGAAAGGGCAAGTCCAGTTTGGCCTTAGAACAGGCTGCACCCAGTATCAGGAAATACGAAGTGCTATATTATAGTCGAAAAGTAACTTTTCACACACTTTCTTTGAAGTCTTAGAATTCCTCAGCCAATTTTTTGACTGCTTTCAGGATTATTCTCCTTAGAAATGTGAAGGTAAGCTTAAAGGGAGCAAAACATGGTAGGTAGGCAGAATCACAGATTGTTATTGCCTTCTTTTTATAAACTACTTGATAAAACCACTATTTTGTTTTAAAATGCACTAGAGTTCTGCTCTGTTACTTGTCATACAATAAAAGAGTATATTTTGCTCACACAAATCATGTTCAAAAGGAACCTTGAATGTTCTCTCAGCACTATTCTTAGTGTAATGAAAAGTGATGCATGATCTTTTTATTTTCTTTTATTCTTTGAAGGAAAAAAATATTACTTACTTTCTGTCCCAGACATGGTCACCTCTGTGGAAAATCACCAGGTTATTCTTAGGGTCCACAGCCACCCCAGAAACCTGGCCTGGTAACAAGTATACTCCAGGCCAATCCAGTGCCTCTTCTACATGGAAATCTATAAAACAAATCCGTACATTTAGTGTAAACAAGAAAGCTGGTACAACCTCATGAAGATTCACATTGGTTATAAAAACTCATGCAGTAACGTCACTCGATGCAAAGAAAAAAAAATAAGTCTAGCCGTGCTCTACATGATATACCACATGCACATGCCAGGTAGTCTCTGGAGCGATGAATCAGGTAAGTGACTATGAACTGCTTGGGAATTACATGCTCTCTTGTCCTGTTGATAAAATGCCTATAAAACCTGCTTACCCTAAAATCAGTAAGAACAAATGTGAGACCACCTTCTTCTTCATAAGATTCTTATTTTAATTAGTATCTTTGGAAAATGTGGCCACATGGATAGCATCATTTTAATATAAAGCTTTTAAATGCTGTAAATAAATGCCAAACATGGCCAATTAAGCATCCCTTTCTCTCTCAACTCTTGTGTATATTCTAATGTTCAATATATACCAGACCCCCCTACAATAAGCCGTCCCTGTACAAGGAGCTATATAAGATGCCAATTTCATTTTTTCCTAATTTCAGTGTTCCTATGAAAAATGGGAGTGGGGAGACATTCTCTTTCAGTGCTTATATTTCATTGCTTCCTAGCATAAGAAAAAGAAAAATTTACAGGAACTCTGTGACTGAATGACTTCCAAGCCATTCTTACTTCTGACCAGAATACATTTATAGAGAATAGCTGGGTTCATTTGTGGTAATCCCTTTACAGACATTCGAATAAAGAGATATATGTGGAGTAGCTACGCTAAGGATATGTAGTTACAGAGATGCTATGAAATCTGTTGTATCAGTGTCAATATTTCTCCCCCTCCAAAATGCTTCAATGCTTCAACAGAGATGCTGAGAAGCAGAAAAGAAGCAATTCCAGTCTCATTTATCCTCCCCACCCTCTGGAGGATGTAGCAACACTGCAAAATCTCAAAGACAGGCATTAAAGAGGAGGAAGAAAGGGAGGCACAGGGCTTCCATAATTGGCTTCTGGGAACTTGAGAGGACGCCAGTGTGAGAATAAACACTTTAAAATAATTCTCTTGACTATAAAAAAATAATACTTTTTTTTTACTTAACATATTTTACCTTTGCACATTTATAAGTTTTTCTTTAAAAAAAAATTGACAAAGCATAGCACAAATCAATAGGATGTTAGATCAGTTCTGCCTATAGGCTTTGCTGAAGCATCTTTAACAAACATCCCCTAAGTGTACCATGTAGGTGAGGCGTTATGCTAGATTCCAGAACACACACACACAAATAAAACCCATTGAAATAAAACATCATTTTTGGCCTTGAGGAACTACAAAATGAGAAACAAAAGAAAGCAAACATGTATGGCACAACATAGGGCCGGAAATGTGGGAGAGGGTCTATAAACCTTCCTGAGGTGGAGCTAGGAGAGGGGAGGGTTAAGGTCATACCTGAGAGGATTTCCAGAAGAAGAAACATTTGTGCTTGCATTTAAAGGTAAGTAGAAGGTTCACTAAGTATAGAAGTGGAGGGAGAGCATTTAGATCAGAAAGATCAAGAGAGAGGATGCTTATAATTGCAGAATGTGTTTCAATTTCTTTATGTAATAGGGAAAGAATGCTTGTGTACCTCAGGTGGGAATCCGAATGTAGGAGCCAGGTGAACAGACCCAGATATCTAAGTTAGACTGGAAAATGTGTTGTAGACAACAGGAAGGAATATGGATTTAAAAATGAATGAATCTGGAGTTCTGAGCTCTCGTGTCTTGCTCTCTACTATGATTAATTTTGAGTCATGCTGCAAATACCTTACCAGTAGCAGTAAAGCACAGAGTTTGGGAATAATCTACTTTTGAAATATGTTAGCGCACATGAGAATGTCATTCTCACTCATGTGTGCTTTGATATGCCCTCTTGAGTTGGGGAGAAGGGGGGCAGAGTTACAGCTGGCATTTCTAAATTTGTAAACAGTTCTGGGCACAGCAATGGATGTGAAAGGGGCTGCTCAGATGAATAACATTCATCATTTATCACGCTTGTCATAATAGGAAAGAAAGGACACAAATTGCTGCTATAGGCAGTTGGGAGCCACTGAAGGTTTTTAAGCATGGAGTGACATGATTAAAACCGTGTTTATGAAAGTAAACTATGGAAATAGGGCATAAGCATAATAATTAGAGATGTCTAGATGGATCAACAGATGGATAAATCATTCCCCAACGAAAATGTTTTAAATTATTTTAAAGGTGCTGGAATTTCAGGTTGTGCTTCATTCATTCTCATCTCAGTTACAGTGTGTCTGTTTGGGGGTCATGATTCTGTACTCATTCGCCAGCTCCTGAGGATTCTGGATAGGCTCCAAGAAAACCTCAAATCTCACGACAATATAAATGTTTAGGTGCTTTAGTCAGATTTTCGAAGCCCAGAACTATGACAAAACTAGATGGAATTTCTTGAGGGCAGGAATCATGTCTTATTCACTGTTTATTCACCAAGGCGTGCACAGGGCCTAGCCTACTGCAACGGCCCAATAAATGCATGTACCTGAATGTGATGCTGGTCTTTCTTGCTTATTATGTTTTCAACTAGCATTTAAACAGCCTTATAATCTTATAATTAACTTGTACTACCCCCATTTTTTTTTATCTCTAGCACTATGCTAGAGACACTGTGAAGCGACTCAATAATAAAGGCTAATTGGCGAATTATTTTCATTAAATACAATAAATAGATATTATGGTTCCTGGAACCTTTCTGGTCAGTGGTTTGCCAGCTGGCATTGGAAGCAAGGTTCTCATGAAGGTGCAGAGATACTAATTCTGATAGAAAATACTCAATGTCCAAAATTAGTACATTGTTCTGAGATAAAATGTGATTTTTTTTAAATTATTGCTATCATTTACCTGAGGATTTTTTCCACTGATTTTTTAGAGAGAGTGAAAGGGAGGGAAGGAGAGAGAAAGAAAGAGATGTGAATGAGACACACTGATTGGTTGCCTCCTGCACAGGTCCTAATGGGGGCCTGGTAAGTGCCCTTGACCAGGAATTGAACCTGAGACCCTTTAGTGTCCAAGCCAATGCTCTGCTACTGAGCCATACTGGCCAAGGCTCAAATATGATTTTAATAAAATATTGGAAGTGTTGTGTAAAGAACTTTAACCTACCTATGAATGATCCCAATGATCATTGACCTTAGACAGATAAGTGCTTGGAAGTCTACAAAAATCATTGACTAATGGGTTGCTAACAAACTATTTTGTCACATGTAAGAGTCTTTTTTGGTTGGAGATTTTCAAGAAGAAAATTTCAAGTAGAAAACTCAGTGTAAATATGTACACATTTATTTAAAAATATATGCTTTTGGTGAATTTTTAAAACATAAGGTGCCGTCTGAGGAAATATGTAAGAGGTCTAACACAGAGCAAATTGGCTCCTTTAGTACTGAGTCACTGCGAAGAACTGTTTTGTGCGTGGCAAGAATGTTTGTAGAAATTATATTGGACTATAATAAATTTCATTAAAATATAATTGTACATTTATTAAAATTACCTATCCAAGACCTCAAAATTGTCAGGATCTAGGCCTCCAAGTTAACTAGAAATTCTACAATAAAGGAAAACTATTCTCATCTGTGAACATTAGCTCAGTTAATTGATGTTTTTGCTTTCAGTGTCACCATCTTTTAAATTATTAGGTAGTTAAAGGCTATTTGATTCAAAATTAAATGATTAAAAATAAAGGCAATAACTTATGACCATTAATATGTGCATATGGAATTAATGCAGATGTTTTCCCAATCCCCACTCACCTCTACATGAGAATCATAGAAGGCTAGAACATACTGGCTCATCCCAGATAATTTTCTTATTTTATAGAAAAGAAATTGTGGATTTGAGCCATATTTACGGCATCAATGTTAAGGATGGTTATTTTCTATTAATAATAATTTCTCTAATGAAGAAAATCTCAAATCCTTATTAAAAATTGTATGATAAAATATATTTGGTTTCTAACTTAAACTTAACATTAACAATCACAGAAAAGTTAAAATTTCAGTTAAGACTTCTCTTACCTTTTATTTAAGAAGTTATTCAGTACATTAATTAATTCTGTAGACACACAGTTTTAATTTGAAAATTAAATACACATTTCTTACACATGACCTTGGGAAGCTATTCCAAACTCCAAGTGCCTGCTGCTCTAAATTCAGATGCCAAAGAATAGGATTATTTCAGAAGAACCCTTGCATTTATTATAAATAAAGGTAAATGTGCAGCCTCACATTCCACCATGAATTTAGAAAAAGTTACTACTTTCAGAAAAAATTAAACATTACTATTAAAATTGTATCAATAAATCACTAAAAGGATTAATGAATTATACCTTTCCAAGAAAAGATTAATGTTAATGATCAATGCTGCTTTCATATGAAATTATTAATGAGCATTTAAAAAGTCATTCATTTATCTGTTACATAAGAACTAAAGGAATTAGATAATGTTGAGGAAAAATATAATTTCCAACCCAGAACTATGACCTAACCTGAGCATAACTAGGCTCTTCACATTTAAACTTATGGAAAGGATCCTGATGAAATTACTGGAAGACCACAACAAGAACAAAGGGTAGTGGTTTTATTTTTCTACACTTGCAAATTCTCATCTAGTAAGGAGAAGATACATTATTTGGGTTAGGGATTGTTATTCATCCGAGATGCAGGAATAACTATAATTAACTAAAAGCATAGGAAAATATTTACCCATGTCAAAAAGAAAACAAGAACTAATTATAATGTTTCATTTAATGGGTGTGGAGTGAGGAAGAGAGTTAAGACATAACTAGGGGTTCAAAGCATTAGCAGAATTTATTTTCTTTTTAAATAAGAAAATTAGATCAGCATTTTGCAAATGAGATCATCTTGGTCAATTTGTTTGGACAGTGATTGAAAAAGCATAACCAAAGGTAATATACAGCTACAGTTATAAATACAGATGAGATAATGGGATAATTGGAAAAAGGCAGTCATCTTCTTATCTATCTATCCATTATTATCTTTATTTTACTGTGAGGAGGAGAATAACAAAATGATTAAAAACAAGACTTGGAGCAAGTCTGCCTGACTTTAAATCTTGGTTCCTTAAGCTATCTCCTTTCAATGCCTCAGTTTCTTTCTCTCTACATGAATTTATAAATACCTTTTAGGATGAAATGAGTTAATGCATCTAAAATACTTAACTTGCTCAGAGTAAGGGCTATGTATTTGCTTGTGTTTATTATTCTCTTCCCTTCCAGCAATTAAAAAAACAGCCAAATCAAAGCCTCATTTTACTCTAGAAACACTTTAGATTTGAACCTAGAGGTAAGCATATGGCTGAAATATGTTAAAAGGACAGACTCTGAGTTAAGTAAAACTTGTCTGCAGAAATTAAATTTAATCTACGTGTATAATAGAATACTTAAAGACTCTGAGTTCTCTTATCTGATGTAAAGCATCACACAAATACAGATGTATTTTTAGATGCATCCAGTGGTGTGTAATATATGCTGAAACAGGCTTCCAAGTGCTAGCAAATAGTAGTGCAATGAATCTGCCAGAGAGAATAGCTACTGTGGTTTTTAATGCATTGTTCAATGAATCTAATTTCCAGAAGGCAACCAGAATAAAGACAGCTAACAATTTGTTTTGATTCTATTCTATTAACGCTGTCTCAATATAGATATCAACCTAACGATGGAAATCAAAATAACGTTAGGCATAAAAAGGAGTGCATTTGCTTCTCAATTTACCAAGTTGGATATTTTCACACTGTGCATCATATATCACAGGCAAATATCAAGGCAGATCAATATAAGTAATCAGAGATTTGAAGAGCCATAAACTCCATTATTATAGAACTCTGTCAAATCATTTTCATAATTTATCAAATTAGAGTGCCAGAATTTGCAGCTTTCCTACACATTGAAAGGAAATTCTCTCATAAGATGCTGCTTAAGTTAAAGTAATTACTATTTAGTTTTACTACATTGGTGTTTAAATTTTTGAAATTTTCATCTAACATGACAGTAATGGTAGCAATAATAATCATAATTATTGTTAATGTATTAAAACATAATTTTTTTCTATGTGCCAGAAACTGTTCAAAGTACTTTCCATATATTATTTGCTGAGGGACCACAGATAAATGGTGTTGCCAAGATTCAAAGCCAGGCAGGCAGCCTCGAGTCTGAAGTATTCTATATCATATTACCTCCATGGAGTGGTTTTCAATTTCTTTCTTTCTTTCTTTTTTTCTTTTAGAAAATGGAGAGCTACTTGGGTGTGAGGGTGGGAGGATGCTATAGTGTGTGCTCCTGTGTATATGTGGCGGGAGGCTGTGGGGTACTACCTCCTGCTTGAGGCATCCTCTTTCCTCTAGCCTGTCCAGGAGATTTCCAATACTGCTTCACAATTCATGGGAGGATAGTTTTCAGAATAGACTCTGAACCACCAAAGGTCATAAAGACAAGACTTTAAAAAAAGGGGGATTTTGTGATGGCTGCATCTTAGAGACACATTGAAGGTACTTAACCATCTTGTTCCTTGGAATGCCAAGGATTTTCTCAGCTCTGCTAAGCTGGAAGATGTCAGTCTATGTTGCTCTGCATGAATCTTGGTGCTCATTGACACTCAACCCATAATGAAGTGGAAAGCTTAATTTCAAAGGCATTTGTCAGGGTATGGGACCAAGTGAAATTCACAGCAATTGGAAGGTCCACAAAATGGTGTTGCCTTTGAAACATTCAAGTAGTTCTGAACCTATCATACACAGTCAAATCCAGATTTTTAAACTGATCCAATCATTTCACCTTTAAACCCTCAAATCAACTGGATGGGATCCATCGTGATATTGCAGTTTCAAAATCTGTGAGGGTCAATGAATCTAAAGTACTGCTTCTGAAAATGCCTCAGTATTGGGCTGTGCTACTGCCTTGAACTGGGGATGAGTGGTAGTCTCAGCTTCTGAGTATGAAGAGATTTGGAAAAGTAAATGTATTTTGAGAATTTTAAGCACTTCTTTCTTAGGAAAACAGAGTAGGTTTCAGGAATAAAATGTCTTAAGTCAAACTATGGTTTTTTCATTGACACTTATGATGCCTATAAATTATGATGATGTTTTTTCAACTTGAAGACTAACAAGCAAACACAAGTCCTGGAATAAAGCAGACTGAACTCTAATGTTTAACACTTATATAGAACTGTGTTTTTACCTGAGGCCCTTTTGCCTTTTATTTTTATGTTGTTTGGATTACAACTTTTTGTCCTTAATATAGAGGTTCAGACAGATACCCCAGTCTGTTTATGAAATGGAGAGGGACATACACTGCAGATTTCTAGGTATCATACTCAAGAGATGCAATTCAAGGTTCTTTGGTAGGATTTGAGAATCTAGGTTTTTTAGAAGCACCCTAGATTCTGATGCAAGGGGATGTAGGGACCACCTCTTGAGAAACACAGCTTTATTCAATAAATTTAGAATCCATTAGAGCAGAGCTAATGTTAAAATAGGAAGTGGTAAAAATTCTGGGTTCCAGTTAACATCTCATAGAGACCATTAGGCCAGTCCCAAGGGACAATGCTCGAAACTTGTGTCAGAAAAAAAAAACAACACAAAAGCCCTGCATGCTAATTTTTTCAATTATAAATACAAATCAGCCGGGTGTTGAATAATTTATGATTTACTGCAAAGCTGCATTGAAAACATCAAGCTGGCAGACTGCGCCATTCCAGCCCACGCACAGGAAGATTCCATGCACGGCCATTCGTTACTTTTTGGAGGTGATCTCCACATGCTATATTATCAGGCTTTCCACATTAGCAAGTAACATAAAACACAATTCGTATCACAGAGTCCACAACACAATTAAAGACAAAGAAGAGGCATCCATCGCTTGCTGGTACAGAAACCTGAAGGGAATAAGATATTGTCCTCTAATTATGGCAGCCAATCATGGTTAGAAATAAAGATAAATCTGATAGTTACTCCCTGGCTGGAGGTCCTTTCAGAAACAACTACTTGACTTTCCAATTAAGGTAGTAATTAATGATGGAACTTAAGGAATCAAAATCATATGCATAGTTATCATGCACAAGTCAATTGGATGAGAAGTAAATGATTCCTTTGAGAGGAAGGTAAATACCTTCATAGAAGGTAGTGTATTATAAGAATTTCATACACTGGGAGTTTACATACCATGTTTTTGAATTTTGAGTTTCTTTCCATGGAACAAAATGGAGAATGTTGATATAATAAGAATTTGTTACCATGAATTTCATATGCTACCATCCCCCACACGATCCAAGTATTTTTGGTTCTGGTAATTCTGGCTCACCAATTGATTGGAAACTGAATTTATGTAATATTGGACCAAAACACAAAGAAATACTCCTCAAACTAATGTGATATCTGATAACCCAAATCTGATTAACACTTTTTCTAATGATAAGCCCTTTTTATTGATAAGTTTTTTTCATCATTAATTTTTATTCCCTTCAGATTTTGCTACTGTGCATTGCAGCATTTCACATTTTATTTTTCCAAAAAGCCCTAAACGCACCTCCTGTGTGTTCTGATTCCCAGGTGCCTTCACCAGGTAAGGGTGGCAGTACTGAGGAAACTCTGCTCTCTGCTGGCCTCAGAGTAGATTCTAGTCTGTGAAACTTGTGAATTCTGTCTCTGACAAGAATAGCATTGCCCCTCTCATGTTCTGCACTCTCTCTTGCATCAGATCGACCAAGGTCCTTCTTTTGGACTACATTTGCAATCTCAGCTACCAGGTCTGACTCTGATCCTGCCTTTTCTGTAGGATTGTATTTATGCACATGAACAACATCTTCCCTTTCTCCTAGCAGCTTGGAAAGCAGTGAATAGAAATCACCTGTGGAAAAAAGAGAAGAGATAAGAGGTAGAAGGTTGATAAAATTCCAAAGTTTACAAAGTTTTGTGTCTTAAAAATAAGTGAAAGAGAAGAATGCTCTCAAACTTTTAAGCATGGAGGGAAATAGAAGATGATTTTACAGAAAATGAAAAAAATAATATGCTTCACATTTCATTTTATACACCACCTATTTCTTTCTCAGGAGCCAACCATACTAGAAAACCTCTATTAGCATTTTAGTAGAAATAAAATAATGCATATATGATTGTATAGTGCTTGAATTTTTCAATAAATGGTTTTCACAGTATAGTTGGATTGATTTGGAAGTTAGAGTCCATCAGATTTCTAAAAGAAAATATTATCAACAGCTATATCAGAAAACAGTTGTCTTTACCTACAAAGCCTTTGAGGTTATCTTTAAAATCCTATTAAAGTATAATCCACAAGAAATTAAATGTATATTTTTGAACAGTTGCTATAAAACACAAAAAAATCTAACAAATATGAATCAGCTTGGCAATTGGAAAACCTGTTATATTGTGCTACTATAAGTAGCTCTATTATTGACTATAAACAATAAACAAATTCCAGAAAAATAATTTTGTAAGAAAAGAATACTTTATAAATCAGTTTCAAACACAAGAGAAGATGTTAACAAATGAATATAATTGGAATGATTCTACACTAAATAAAATGTATTCCATGTCTTCCAATGCTACAAAGTAAACTTGGATAGGATAATCTACTTCCATAAAAATAAATTATTTATAAAAGATTATGAGAGATATAAAACATGCCATGGAGAGTTCATGGAGTATTTTAATCCTCATCATTTACATGTATGGCTTCAAATCCATTTACAACAGCTGTGTGAATGGGAAACATATGTATGTTCTCAACAGAAACACAAATCTGCTTTCCTAAGCCAAACCCAAAGGTAACCCATAGCTCCTCCTTTTCCTTACTCTAAGTCCTGCTAATAAAATTACTAATACATAGAGTCCTATTGCTTGTTTTAATTACATTTCCAACACCATCAGGTAATAGTTATAAAATTTTTGTTATGATCATTAGGAAATGAAAATGATGACTGATTTAGCCATGGTATGTTTCACTAAAGAATATGTTATTAAGAGACTGGTAAAAGGAGGATATGAAATCTTTCCAAAATGATGCTAAGAGACTCTGTCATGTTTACAAATATTCTTGGGTTAATTATTCCAATAGGTTTTCAATTCCTGCCCATGAAAGCAGCTTATCCCAGGTGAAGTCTTCAATCAGAAAATAATTAGCAGTTAATAGGGCCAATCTCAGTAGAATGAACAATTACAACTCAACCAAATCTGTTAGGCCACAGTGGCATTTTGCCTCATAGATGAGAAATTAATCCATCACTACTAAATTCTCCTGCCCCAAACACTACATCTGAAGAGATCAACATGCTGTTATACAGTGTAACATTTTACATAGAAAATAAAATACAATATTATTGCAGGGACAGAGAAACAATATAATTTTAAAACTTGAATCAATGCCATGAGGCTAATATTGATGGAGGGACTCACACTCAGAACTATGCATACACTCAGTTTTGTCAGTAAAAACCTAAAATCCATGGTAATATATCAAATACAGAGCACTCAATTCCTCTGAAATTATCATTTACAATGATCACTGGGTTAGGACAACAAACATTTAACCATGGAACAGGCTTGGCAGCAGA
>PVJN01014759.1:0-45857 GCA_004026805.1 Lasiurus borealis | reverse complement strand
AAAAAAAAAAAAAAAAGAAAGGAAGGAAGGAAGGAAGGAAGGAAGGAAGGAAGGAAGGAAGGAAGGAAGGAAGAAAGAAAGAAAGAAAGAAAGAAAGAAAGAAAGAAAGAAAGAAAGAAAGAAAGAAAGAAAGAAAGAAAGAAAAGAAAAGAAAGAGAAAGAAAGAAAAGGAAAGAAAGAGAAAGAAAGAAAAGGAAAGAAAGAAAAGAAAGAAGGAAGGTCATATCCTATAAAAGACATCTTGAAAATGCCTCAGGAAAGTTGTCATTTTTTCATGGTGAAGGGACTGAAGTCCATGTTGATGAAACCACCTTGGTAGCTGTGATGACTGTCAGTGGCAGCAGCAGTGGGGTGATGGGGCTGGTGCCTTCCCCTGATCAGCCCAGTAGCCTTCCACAAACTGTCAGTAGTACATCTGCTGATGGCACCCAGTATGTGAGAGGGGGCAGGCTGGGCTGAGGGACATGTAAATTGACCGTACCTCCACTACACCCACCAATCGGAGTGATTATGCAAATTAACCTACCAAAGATGGAGATTAATTTGCATACAAAGTTGCTGAGCGACAGGGGGCGGGTGGAATGTTTGCATCATTACCATGGTGATGACCAGGCGTTCCACCCCACCCCCAATCTCTCAGGGCCTCT
Source organism: Lasiurus borealis (assembly GCA_004026805.1). NCBI lineage: Eukaryota > Metazoa > Chordata > Mammalia > Chiroptera > Vespertilionidae > Lasiurus > Lasiurus borealis. The sequence continues at coordinate 45,210 of PVJN01014759.1, read as the reverse complement.
GGACAGCGTGGGAAGGCAGGGCCTGAGCAGAAAGAGGTGGCTCTGGGGCTGGGCTGGGGTGGAAAGGCAGTGCCGGCAGCCAGGGAAAGAAAGGCCCATGCTAGCACTAATCTTCGTGCACCGGGCTTCCAGTAAGTATGTAAGTTTTCTGGTCAACCTCTTCTCATCCCCCAACCCCACATCGAGGTATGTCAGTCTGTTTCAAGCCTCTATATTTCCGGTCTTATTTTGTTGGTCAATTCATTTCGTTCATTAGATTCCACAAATAAGTGAGATCATGTGATATTTGTCTTTCTCAGTTTGGCTTATTTCACTTAGCATAATGTTTTACAGGTCCATCCATGCTGTCCCAAATGGTTAGCGATCCCTCTTTTTTACAGCTGCATAGTACTCCATAGTGTAAATGCCCAACAGTTTTTTTTAATTCACTCATCTGCTGATGGGCATTTGGGCTGTTTCCAAATCTTAGCTCTTGTAAATTGTGCTGCTGTGAACACAGAGGTACACATATATTCTTTCTGATTGGTGTTTTTAGAATATATTCCCAGAAGCGGGATTGCTGGGTCAAACAGAAGGAAAAAACTGTTCTCCACAGTGGCTGCAGGAGTCTGCATTCCCACCAGCAGTGAATGAGGGTTCCTTTTTCTCCTCATCCTCCCCAGCACCTGTTGTTTGTTGATTTGTTGATGACTGCCATTCTGACAGGTGTGAGGTGGTACCGCATTGTGGTCGCATCCTGCAGGTGTTTGGGGGTCCCATTGGCTTTTGCCTCCTCGCTGAGCAGTCAGGCATGGTGTCTGCAGCAGGGACACAAACTAGATCAGACAAGACGCAAAGCCCCAGAGACCTCTGCCTGCAGGTGGATTGGATTCAGCGTGAGTACCTGGAGCAAGTGCCCACAGGTGGGGTGAGAGGTTTTCATACAGGCACCTGCTTCTGCCTGGAGCTCATTGTTACTCTCGGCCTCTTAATGAGCCCCTGAAACCCCACTGGGTGGGGCAAGGGAACCTCCAATCCGGTTAGGCCTTCTCCCCAGAGGAAGATGACCTCCGCAGTGTGAGGGAATGGCTCAGCACAGGATGTAAGGGTGTCTGCCTTCCAACCTGCAACCCCAAAGCCCCCAACGCTGGCTTCTGCTCACCCAGCTCCAGTCCAGTCTGCGGCCCCCCTGCCGGAGCCCCAGGTGAGTGGCTGCCCATGGCACGTTGTGCTTTGAGAGGGAGCCTGCATTTCCAGCTGCCTCTCCCTGGCAGACAGCAGCCCTCTGATTTTCACAGCCAGGGGGTAAGTGGGAGCCTTTCTCAGTTCTGGTGCTCTCTGCTGGGGGGCCCAGGGTGGGACTGAGACCTCAGTGTTCTCAGTGGGAACCCCCCCCTCCCCCGAAGATGAGATATTGCTTTTGACCTTCAGCGGCTGTCTGTTTGACCCAGCCAGTGCTTTCCCATCTCCGCCCTTCCCCCCATCTCTATGCGGTCTCCACTTTCCCTCCTTGGTAATATCGGGGTTATCTCCAGCTGGTCTTCCGTTGATTATTCGGGGCGATTGTTTTGTATTTTAGTTGTAATTCCACTTTGGTCCTGGGAGTGTGTCTGAAAGCCTCCACTTCCTCTGCCACCATTTTTAATCTCCCAGTTATCTTTTTATTGTGGTAAATATGCATCACACCAAACGTGCTATCTTCACCATTTTTAAGCGTACAATTCACTGGCCTTAAGTCCATCCATGCTGTTGTGGCATCACCACCATTATCCATCTCCAGAACTTTCTCCTCCCGAATTGAAACTCTGCACCCATTAAACAACTCCCTGTTCCTCCATTCCCAGCTCCTGGAAACCACTATTCTACTTTCTGCCTCTGAATGTGACTATTCTAGATTGCTTTTATTAGTGGAATCATATACTATTGGTCTTTTTTGTGTCTGGCTTATCTCACTTAGCATACTTTTTTCAAACTTCCTGTTGTAGCATGTATCACAATATTACTTTTTAAGGCCGAGTCATGCTCCATTGTATGTTTATAGCATGTGTTTGTTTATCCATTTATTTGACAATGGATATTTGGGTTGTTGTTTCTAGCCCTTTGGCAATGATGAATAATGCTGCTGTGAACATGGGTGTACAGGTATCTGTTTGAGTTCCCTCTCTAAATTATTCGGGGTATATTCCTTGCCAGTGTGGCTGAGTGTTTGAGCGTTTGTTTATGATCCAGGACATCATGGTTTGATTCCTGTTCACGGCACATGCCCGGGTTACAGGCTCGATTCCCATTAGAGAACATGCAGAAGGCAGCTGATTGATATTTCTCTCTCATTGATGTTTCTGTCTCTTTATATCTCCCCCTTCCTCTCTGTAAAATCAATAAAAAATATTTTGAAAAATTATTCAGGGATAGACCCAGAAGTAGAGTGGCTGGGATATATGGCAATTCCATGAAAAACAGATAATTCTCTTTTGGAAATATTTAACTACTTAAATTGTGATTTTAATTTTTAAAATCTATATTTCTCCTGCAGTTAACAGTTACATATTTCTGTCAAATATGGATCTCTGTGAATATCCTTATTTCCAAATGTTTATTTACAAATGCTAACTATGTTCTCAAAGTTGACCTCAAGTAAAAGTGTCTGTTTCCGGAAAAAAAAGAAATCATTTAAGATTAAGAATTGAATTGTGGATCATCTAAACTTTAACTTGGAGATAACAGTGAGCAAATAGTCAGTCTTCCATCTGGTAATGTGTCATAATTTTCCTTTTACTTCCGTCCTATTTTCAATGTGCCAATAAAATTTTCAGTTTTGCCCTAACGGGTTTGGCTCAGTAGATACAGCATGGGCCTGCAGACTGAAAGGTCCCAGGTTCGATTCTGGTTAAGGGCATTTACCTTGATTGCTGACACATCCCCAGTAGGAGGTGTGCAGGAGGCAGCTGATCGATGTTTCTCTCTCATTGATGTTTCTAATTCTCTATCCCTCTCCCTTCCTCTCTGTAAAAAAATCAATAAAAATATTTAAAAGAAAAATTTTCAGTTTTCTTTATTCAACTTCTACACATCTTGTCTTATATTGATTTTTCTGCTTTTAAGGGCATTATATTTTGGTTGAAAAATATCACTTTAAAATTATGCTTTTTTATCTCTATATTATCTAAGTACTGAGTACTGTTGATTTCTGAGTATTTATTATATACTATTTCCTTAATTAAGACTTCATTAAGACTAGAAAATGTTATTTTTAACATAGTGTTTTACATTTCAAGGTATATAATCAAGTCACCTTAAAATATTTTTTTGTATTTTACCTCTATTTCTTTTACATGATTGATTTGCCACATGAATGAAAATTTTCAAAATGCTGCTATATAAAACAATGAACACAGATATTTGTTGTCGCTGTTCCTGAGTTAATGGGACTTCCTCTAGAAATCTGCTATTAAAAATAATGATGACAGGTTTATAAGGACCATGAAATGTATATGTTAGTGAGAAAGCCTTCACTTCCCTTTTAAAATGCCTTTACATACTCAGTTTTAGCAAATGCCTTTCTGCAGCTCTCTTATTATTGACATAATTATATTAATGCGTGTCCTCACAGTTTATCATTTCTGCATTCCCGAGATAAGCCCTGCTTTACTGCAATGGGTGATTCTTGTGTTATATTGTTATAGTCTCTGCATTAGTATCTCCTTTAAGGTGTTATTTAATATGCACTGTTAATTCTGGGTATTCTCTGCGAAACGCCGAGAGCTTGGTGCTGCTCACCATTAGTCTTGAGTGGGGGGAATTTATCATAAATATGGGTGGCAGCTTTATTAAACAGCAAAGGAGAGTTGTGTTGGTTTTATTTTGGGATGCGGTATTTTTCTTACCATAGCCCTAAGAGGCTGCATTCCTTGAAATTATAGTCTTCAGCATAACTATGGCTGGATGGGAATAGAAAGTACAGGTACGAATAGGAAAGTTGGGTAAAATTATAAAATCATTGAACATGGCTTTCCACCTATCCCTTTGCTGCCGCTGCAGACAAAGAAAACCCACACAGTAAATCCTTTGTTAGGACAATAACAGACCACTTTGTGCCCTCCCCACATTGGCCTGTTTATTCAAACTGGGGGGAATGGGAAGCAGCGACAAGACATTATTTCAACCTTCAGTATTTTGAAACCACTATCTCAAAACTAAGGCTCACAAAACCACTAGAGACATTTCTCTAAAGGTGAAAACCCAAATATCGCATCTTTTAATTCCCCACCACCTTCCATGCTTTCTTACTCCTCTGTGGAAACTGGAATTTGTTTTTCGGTTGTTTCATTTGTTTTGGTCTTTGTTTCCGCAAAGCCTCGGGCATATGAATCATTCTATAAATAACTGAATAAATAGAGAGAAAAATTGAGCTATGATAGGTGGGTAGCAACAAAACAGGACTTGAAACACAACTTGGCAGAAAGTGAAGCAACTGGACAATAATTTTTTTTTTGCCTATGAAATGAAATAAAATGGGGAAAATATATATTTCTGTGTTGTAACTGTACTTTAGCCAAGTCTATTAAATGTAGCCAGTACTTGTGTCCATTTTCTTATACAGATAATTCAGGGATGTTTTTAAAAATAATTCAGATGCAGTTGCTTTTGGCAATTGGAGTTGCAGGGGTAACATCCCTTTGGTTGACAAACCATGGTAACTTCAGCTGTGTGACCTCATTATCTGATTACAGCTGTGACCTTGAACTCATCTCCAGAATGAGCACCTTTGGGAGGTTTGTTGCTCATACGGGGAGCCCAGGGTTGCAAAGGTATTCATTAAGCCTCGTCTTTTGCTTTTGGCCTTCTCCTGCTCTCTTCTATTAGTGCTCCAGTTACGCTGAGTGGCCAGAGTTTTTTTTTTTTCAAATATATTTTATTGATTTTTCACAGAAAGGAAGGGAGAGGGATAGAAAGTCAGAAACATTGATTCGAGAGAGACATCAATCAGCTGCCTCCTGCACACCCCCTACTGGAGATGTGCCCGCAAGCAAGGTACATGCCCCCGACCAGAATCAAACCGGGACCTTTCAGTCCGCAGGCCGACACTCTATCCACAGAGCCACACCGGTCTCAGTGAGTGGCCAGATTATTATGATCTCTGAACACATAATAATCTGGCCACTCAGTGGATATCCTATATAATAAAAGGCTAATATGCAAACTGTCCCCTCAACCAGGAGTTTGACCAGCAGGCAGGCTGGCCAACTGCCCATATCCCCTCCCCCTGGCCAGGCTGGCCGGACCCCACCCATGCACAAATTCATGCACCAGGCCTCTAATATATATATTATGCATTCAGAGATCATTAATACAGTGGTACCTCGAGATACAAGTTTAATTTGTTCCATAACCTTGAGGCATGAGAAACTATGAGATGCTCGAGTCTTGGTAAACTGGTGGGTCGTGTGCAGCCGGCCGATCTGCACGATTACTTGTATCTCAAAGGTTACTCGTATTTCAAAGCAAAAATCAATCGCTCAAGGACTCGTATCCCAAAAATCTCTTATGTTAGGGCACTCATATCTCGAGGTACCACTGTAATCTGACCACTCAGTGTAGTTCGTAATCAGGCAGAAAACTACAGTGAGATTGATTTGCGTTCTACACACAAAGTACTCATCCAATATTGCTTTACGAGGTGGTCAGTGGGAGAACATCAGTGGACTAGAATGGACACTGTTCCACAGAGATTCCTGGCACTATGTGGAGCTGAATCTGAGAAAATCCTCCTTAAAAAGAGTTCCAGACTGATCTCCTGAAACTCATGATATTTCACCCACATGTTTGAAAAAGTGACTTGTTTGCCCTTGCTGTGTAGTAACATTTATTTTTAGAAAGTGAGTTTAAAACAAGTTTGACTCATGGTTTTTTCACTCTCGTTCTCAAACACTAGTCCATGGCCCATGAAACATCTCCATTAAAATTATGTACATTAGAAAGCTATTTTAAACAATTGATTTCTGAGGTGGGACCTTGGGGTAAATGTATTTTTAAAAATTTTTTACTAAGTTGAAAGTCCACATAACAAAATTCACCATTTGAACCATATTATTATTTTTTAAAATTATATTTATTGTTGAGAGTATTACAGATGTCCCCCATTTTTCTCTCTTTGACCCCCTCAACCCAGCTCCCCACATTTGACCATTTTAAACTGTGCAGTTGAGTGGATGTTTTGGGTAGTCACAATGTTGATAACAACCATCATCTAATCCTATCTAATAAAAGAGTAATATGTAAATTAACCATCACTCTGCTAAACCCACAAGCCAATCAGGAGGAAGTATGCAAATTAACCCCAACCAAGATGGCTGCGGCCATGGAGCAAGCAGGAAGGAGGCTTGGGTTTCCCCAGCAATGGAGGAAGCCAAGCTTTCCACACACCCTGGTGTGTCCAGGCCTCCACTCAAAGCTACAAAGTTTCAATTTTAGAAAATAAATAAATCCCAACAAAATGGCAGCAGCCATGGAGCTGGAGAGAGCAGGAGGCTAGGGTTACCCCTGGCAATGGAGGAAGCGAAGCTTCTGCAGCCCTGGCCTGCCTTGGCCTCTGTTTAAGGCTACAAAGTTTCAATTATAAAAGAGAAATAAATCCCAGATACCAGGGCCACCACTTAGGGTCACCAGGGGGTGTGGCCAGCCTGAAAAGCAGGAAAGGCCCCTCACCCAGGCCACCCCATGCCCCAAGGGAACCCCCACCCTGATCTGGAACACCCTTCAGGGCAAACCAGCTGGCCCTCACCCGTGCACCAGATCTCTATCCTATCTAATAAAAGAGTAATATGCAGATTGACCATCACTCCAAAACATAAGATTGCTGCCCCCATGTGGTCAAAGATCCTGCCCCCATGTGGACACAAGATGGCCACCATAAGATGGCCAGCAGGGAAAGGCAGTTGAGAGGGACCAGGCCTGCAAGGGAGAGCAGTTGAGGGTGATCAAGCCTGCAGGGAAGGGCAGTTAGGGGTGACCAGTCCAGTAGAGGAAGGAATTAGGGGCCTGCAGGGAAGGGCAGTTGGGAGTGACCAGGCCTACAGGGGAGAGCAGTTAAGGTAAAACACACTGACAGGGGAGCGGTTAGGCATCAATCAGGCTGGCAGGGAAGTGTTTAGGCAGAAGCGGTTAGGAGCAATCAGGAAGGCAGGCAGGCGAGCAGTTGGGAGTCAGCAGTCCTGGATTTGCCTGTTACAGACTTTCCCATGGATGGAATTATACAATATATTATTTTGAGTGTGTCTGGCTTCATCACTTAGTATAAAGTTTTGAAAGTTCATGCTTTAGCATGTATCAGTATTTCTTTTCTTTTGATAGTTGAATAATATACATTGTGTGGATATGCCACATTTTGTACATTCATCAGTTGTTTTCATTAAAGGCTGAGTCCACTTTTTGCCTATAGTGAATAACATTTGCTATGAATAGTTATTACAAGTTTTTATGTGAACATATTTCCAATTCTCTTGAGTATATATGTAGGAGTAGAATTGCTGAATCATATGCTAACTCTAAGCTTAATGGTTTAAGGAACTGCCAAACTGTTTTTGACATTGGTTGCAGGATTTTACTCCATGTTGTCTAGTTCCATGGTCGGCAAACTGCGGCTCTTTGGCCCCTTGAGTGTGGCTCTTCCACAAGATACCACAGCCAGGGCGAGTCTATTTTGAAGAAGTGGCGTTAGAAGAAGTTTTAAAAAAATCGGCTCTCAAAAGAAATTTCAATCGTACTCTTGATATTTGGCTCTGTTGACTAATGAGTTTGCCGACCCCTGCCCTAAGGGATCCAGCAAAATCTTTACCTTCAATTGCGCTAACTAGCATGTGGGACATGTTGAGAGAGTGTAGAGTAACTCCAAAATGCAAAGCAGATCTGTGCCCCTTGATTTGTTGTAAAGCCATAACTTGGTTTCCACTGATTTCCAGCCCAGCCACAAACGTTTTTCACACTTTCCCTCAATACCAGTCCCCCCACCCCCCAACCCCCCCCCAAAAAAGTGGTGCGATGCCTCTCTTTTCAACAAACTCTGATTCCAATTGTTCACAGGAGGAATGACAAGGGAAAGAGTTCGCATTTCTAGAATGCCAGGATTCTAGGAAAGAGACAATTGTTCTTAAACGATCTTGTACAAACTACAACAATCTGTTAACAGGCAAATATTTCCCATAGCCTACAAAAGATCCCAAAACATTCCTATCCTGAACAGTAACCGTGAAAAGCCGGGAAGTACCATATTTTCCAACACCAGAGGTTTTCATTAATTAAAAGCTTACATTTCTGTAGCCTTAACTCCTTGGGATTTTTTTTTTCTAATTTTTGTTTCAAGCCCTGGACAATCGGTGCTAGCTTGTTTAGCTCTTCTGCAAAGGGGGGGGGGAAATCTTGCTAATATTGGTTAAATTGGGAATAACACCAAAACCAAAGCAGACTTTTTTTTTATTTTCTTGGTGTTTCTTTCCTCTTTTAAGCAGTTTGCAGAAATCTTAACCAGGAGAGCTCCCTTGATGACACATCAAGATTTGACATGCCAAGATTTCAAGAAACAGAGCAGGTACACTTTTAAAGCTGAAAATATCACACAGAAAGAATATAGTAAATCCCAACAGCTTTGTCATTGTTGAGCCCTAGAGTTGGCCATCGGGAAACCCCTATTTATCAGTCTTACTTCGAGGGGGATTCACTTCACCAGCCATAGGAAGTTTGTTCTTTAGACAGCCATTGCTGTAAAGTGGTCTATGAAATTGATTCATACATTCAAGGCAAAAAAGAGATGACATTAAATATCTCCAATAAACTGGCTAAGCACTCATCAGTGGCCACAGATAAACACAATTTGGGAAATGCTGCCATTTTTACCTTCTTCCTTAATATATTTTCAAATAATCTTTAATGCTTTAAATGCCCACCAACCCTGAGTAGAATTGGCATTATTTGGCAGTGTTAAGCCATTTCTTAGTTAGCTTAATGAATGCCAGAGATTTTCATTTCAGAAAGAAACTAGCTGGATAGTTTTTCCTAACACTAACAGTGTGTGACATATATAACACCAGAAGCCCAGTGCACAAAATTTGTGCACAGGTAGGGTCCCTAGTGGCTGTCGGGGTGCCTCCCGTCCCCCAGCCACCTGCCACTACTGCCACCTCTGCCCGCTGATGGGAGTGGGGGGATCTCTCTTCCTGGCCCTGCCTCCTGGTCAAACTGCTCAAGGGAACAATTTGCACATTAGGCTTTTATTATATAGGATGTATACATTGGAATATATCATTGCTTTACATTTGGGGTTGACATACAATGAAAATGACAAAGATTAGATTATCTGTCAAAGTAAGTAGGTATACATTGTTTTCTCCTGATTTTTTTTACCCCACATTAAAAATTAAGTGGAAATAAACATTTCAGTTCCAGTTGGGGGGAGGCAGGGTGCAGAGAAAGAACACTGTGTTGCAGGCAGGAATTCAGCATGTGCGTTCTGAAACTGACTCTGTGCTCTATCTTTAGCTGTGTTTGGAACCCCTACCTGCTGTGACGCCTCAAGCTCTCCTCATTTGCTCCCTTGTTTCTCTTCCATCACACCCTTACGTTCCTTCATCTCAGTATAGATCCTTGACCTTCCTACCTCAGGGAGGACAGAATAAATGCCAGGGCTGTGTTTGACTGTAAAGGTGTGAGAAAGGCTTGCCTTGACATTGGTAAAGGTCACCTTGTGGCCTGCTCTGCTTGATCACCGCTCTTTTGTGAACAGTAAGAGTCTATACTACTATGTCAGCCCCTACTTAGCCGTGGGGTATCTTTAAATACCAGATTCATGGAGAAATCCAATGGGAAAGTAGTGCTCTCTCCAGAAAGGGTTTTTCAGGCCCTGTGCTACTGAAATTGGCTCTTCTGCCTTGAGAAAAATGGCCTTTTCAGTTACAGTGGTACCTCGAGATACGAGTTTAATTCATTCCGTCACCTTGAGGTGTGGGAAACTATGAGATGCTCGAGTCGTGGTAAACTGGTGGGTCGTGTGCAACCAGCTGATCCGCACGATTACTCCTATCTCAAATGTTGCTCGTATTTCAAAGCAAAAATCGCTCGCTCGGCGGCTTGTATCTCAAAAATCTCATATGTTAGGGCACTCGTATCTCGAGGTACCACTGTATGTGCAAAAGCTGTTCTGCCATGAATGGAGAAGTATCTTAAAATTCCAGCAATGCCACCATATGAAGGATTCTTCACTTGCTCAGTACTACTGGTTATCCTGCAGAGTTGCTTCTAAAATATATTCTGAGATTGCCACTGAAATGCAACATTTGTCACTATCAATGATGCAGTGAAGACTTACCCCAATGGACAGTACAAGGAAAACACTGGCCTTTGAAACCAGAGTATATTGAGTGGTTACAGTGGTGCGCATTTGGGGGATACCAAAGACGTGAAAAATGTATCAAACTGTATGAGTGCCTTCCACTTGGGTGGGTAGGCAAAATATATACAAACTAGAGGCTTGGTGTACAAACTCATGCACAGGTGGGGTCCAGCCGGCCTGCCCCAATGGGGGCACATCTGGCCAAGGTGGTGGGGGGAGGGGCCACAGTCAGTTGGCTGGCCATCCCTGCCCCCAATCAAGCTGTTAGAGGCTGATTGGGGGCGGGGCCAGGGGGAGGGGCCGTAGGTGGTTGGCCAGCCGGTCCCACCCCCAACTGGAGTGTTGTGGGCTGACTGGGGGCTGGGTCAGCTGGGAAGGGGCTGCCGATAAGGGCCCAGATCAGGCTTGTTGGCTGCTGCAGTGCACGTCATAGCCACCAGTTGTTCTGGTTGTTCCACTGTTTCAGTCGCTGGGCTTTTATATATAGAGATGGGAACCAGCAAAGCTTTACAAAGCAACAAATAGAATAACATATGTTATAACTTGTGTATCAACCTCAGCAGATGACAGTAAGAATCGATTTCTCTGCGATTTGGCTGTAGCTTGGCTGATGTCGGCTGAGTCAAGCTGGGCTTGGCTCCAGACCATGGGTTGGATCTAGACCTGGTGCACTTGTCTGTCATGTGTGTACCAGAGGGATACATGGACATGCTCTTCTCATGGTGACAGAGGTCAAAAGCTCCCAGAGAATAAAGCAAAACAAACAATGCCTCTTAAAGCATCGTCTTGTATGAGCACACAGTCAGATATGGCAATATAGTAATGACTACAGCAGATCACATGGCCAGGTCCAACAGCAATGGGGCATGGACATGTACTCCTGTAAGGTAGGGAGGGGAGGGAGTGAATAATTACTGAAAACCACACCCTAACCTACCAAAATGATACTGATTTTTCAGTACTGAATTCATAGGGAACACTAGAGGAATATTCATATACAGCAGGAGTTTGGGGAAATCTAGGAATTGTAGATGCAATCTTTGCATTTATGGTTATAATCTATGACTCTGGGCCTATCTATAAACTGTCTATAAAATTTTTCATGGTTTGTTCAGTCAGCAAGAAGATAAGTTACAGTTTTCTCGTCTTCAATGAAGTGGGAGAAGACGCAGTCAGTTTTCTAACCCAGCGCATATTTGAAAGAAAATGTGTTCCTCCATCATAAAATTAGTGTCTAAATGTTTTTCCCTGGTATTTTTATGGAGAAGTTGGCTGGTAGTTTAAGCTGTTTATGAATGCCTCCTTTAGTACACTTGCTAAGCCTCCAAGTTGCATTACCTGGATTAAAATTTGTGTTCTTTTCACCACCACTCGGGCCCTCTAAGCTAGTCCTCCCTCCCTGAAATTTATTTGCACTTGATACAGTCTGAATAACGTATCCATGGATGGTTATGGAGGGGAATATTTCTCTGATATTGTCACATGTTTAGATTGGCTCCATTTGCCTGTTTGGGGTTTATGTGCTCTGTAAGTCTCCAGTATGTAGTTTAAAGTGAGTTTGTGTGCAAGGAGGAGGAACAATGTAGAAAAAAAGCTTCCAGTCTTTCCTTTAAATAGCTGTAATAAGATTAATTCATCTGTCTGACAATTAAAATTCATTAGCCAGAGGAAAGGTCCTGTGAAAAGGTATTTTAAGAAATCCCAACTATCTCTCTCACTAGCTATTTGACCTTGGAAAGACACATTCCCTGGGATACAGTTTTTCTCCTATAAAAAGAGAGAGATTGGACTAGAAGGACTTTAGAATATTAGTGCTGTTTCTTTCAAGCTCAAGCAGCAATATTTTAAATTCTAGGTTGAGGTTAACATACAATAAATACAGGGAGCAAAGATTCTGAGTTGATTTAGGTAGAAAAAAACAGTGAATATAATCAATATTCTGCCATTGAGAATGCAAGCACAGTGCACAGAATGAGGGGGTTCCAAGAAGCAGTCAGACATCCGGGGCCAAAGTTTTGAGGTGAGCTACGTGGCCCTCCCATCCTGGCATCTGGCCTGTCAATCAGTGATCTGATGCTAAAGCGCAAGGCTACTCCCAGAAAAACATTCGCTTCACCACCATCGGCAAGAAGATAATGAATAATAGGGCTCTGTAGATGATAAAGTTATTCATCTCCCAAATTGGAAGTTCAGAGATGATGCTTTAAGTCTCTAGCTGACCATATCATAGACAATGACCCTTTTTATCTTTACTTCCTTGTTGTTAGATTTGTATAGGTTGTATCTTTGAGTCTCCCCGGAGTTATGATTTCTCAAAGAAAGAAATGGTTCCACTATATCCTTGGAGTTGGAAAATATTTACCACTGGGTACTCCTTAATTGGATCCTGAATATAAACCACCTGCATTTGGGTTCCTTTAATAATTATAATGATTCCATTTTTAAAACGAAAGTCATAAAATATTCTGCCATTCAGTATACCACTGTTTTTTCCTGCAGAAAAAATCCAGGTTATATGATACATGAAATAGTATTGATTTTGCAAACTATACTAGTATGATGTTAATTAATCACTACTAATTTGGTGATTGGAAAGAGGAGGGGATCATATTCAAGGTCGTTTTTAGGATTTTTATCCAGAGATATGATGAGACAATGCTCCAAATTCCAGAACTCTCTACAATGACAGGAGAAAAGCAATGACCAAAGACTTATGAAACATAGGTAGTTGCTGGTTTTCTCTGAATGGAATTATCTCTCCTTTTTTCTATTTGAGACATGTCTTTAAAACATCCTGTATGTTAAGGTCAGCAATGATTAATTTAGAAACTGTGAATGTTAATTGAAGGCATGGTTTCAGAAGAAACCTTTTAAACATTTGGCTCATGCTGGTTAATTAGAAGGGCAAAAATTACTCCATTGTGTAAATATAAGGAGACTTTCTTCTTCCCAGGAATGTAAATGCTTATCTGTTTGGGTTGTATTAAAAAAAAAAGAGCAAGTGATTAGACAGTAGAAATAGGTAAGGTGACATTAACTTTGAGGTGAGGTTTTTAATAATTTTTTAATTATTTTCAATATTAGACTTTATGGAGCTAACCTGATCCTCATCCAACAGACAAGAGCTGAAGTAATAAAGCTATGAAAAGGATGGAGTACATACCAGGGTTTATTTTTTTTATATAAATGCAAACCTGATGTCAAAAATGTTTCAGGATTTCTCCTGCCATAACTGTCGATCAAAGCAATCAATGATATAATCTATAGAACACCACAATTGGTCAGGTCTTGGAAGTATCAATTACTAATGTGAAACCATTTATTATTGGTTTGATGAAAGCTATAATTTCAGAGTTTTTACAAAATTGCCCTTGCTTTCCCTTCAAATAGCCTAAAATGGAAGACATTTATGAATAGCTAAGGCTTTGGATAAAGTATTCAAGTCTTCGCCCAATGTCTGTCATGAGCTAGAGACCATCTAAATAACAAAGGGAAATTACATCAAGTTGAGGGATTTGCAGCATGTTCAAGTATTACACTGTGCGTGTGCAAAATGAAATGCACTCACATGGGATTTGTTACACTCATGTGGGATTTGTTACACTCACACGGCAAACCCCTGGGGCACTTCCTAGGGAAACTCGTATATCCCAGTGATTCCGTGTGTTCCCCGTTCATCACCCCATCCCAAAGAGGTAAAAACTGTTAGCCCTGAGAGCAACAGACAGCGAGAACGCATAGGGAGATCATGGCTGTAGTGTTATGGTGATGGGGTTAAGGATATTATTATGAATTGATTAATTGTATTCTGTGACAGTCATGTTTTCTTCTTTTCTCTTTGTTTCTGTCATTGGCGCACTCTGAATGCCTGGTGTCCAAGGAGAGACGCTGTCAGAATCATCGGAATGTCCCAACTTGTCATAACTAGAATAATGGTTAAGAACCAATTTTAAAAAAATTTTTATTCATTTTTCTTTACAGAGAGGAAAGGAGAGGGATAGAGAGTAAGAAACATCGATGAGAGAGAGACATCGATCAGCTGCCTCCTGCACACCTCCTACTGGGGATGTGCCTGCAACCAAGGTACATGCCCTTGACCAGAATCAAACCTGGGACCCTTCAGTCCGCAGACCGACACTCTATCCACTGAGCCAAACCGGTTTCAGCAGAACCAATTTTTGTTGTAGTCTTTATTTTTTGTTCATTTTAATTCACAATTATATAGGCATAGACATTGAGTAGAAGACATAGGACTTACCCATTTCTATGTTGAATATAAGCTGAACATGGGACCTATACCTCATGCTTTTCAGTAAGTTATACTGAAATCTATATACTAACATTAAAATTTTGACAGAATATTTTTAAAATCTTTATTGCTGAAAGTATTAGATATGTCCTCCCTTTCCCCATTGACCCCTTCTCACCTGCCCCTGCCCCCTGCCCCAGGTCTTCACCACACTATGGTCTGTGTCCATGGGTCATGCTTATATGCATGCAAATTCTTTGGTTGGTCTTTTCCCACCTACCCACCTCTGCCTTCCCTCTGAGATTCGATAGTCTGTTCCATGCTTCTATGTCTCTGGATCTGTTTTGTTCATTAGATTCCACATATGAGTGAGATGATGGTATACTTACCTTTCTCTGACTGGCTTATTTGGCTTAGCGTCATAGTCTCCAGGTCCCTCCATGTTGTGCCAAAGGGGAAAAGATCCTTCTGTTTTTACAGCTGCACAGTATTCTATTGTGTAGATGTACCACAGCTTTTTTATCCACTCATCTGCTGATGGGCACTTGGGCTGTTTCCAAATCTTAGCTATGGTGAATTGTGCTGCTATGAACATAGGGGTGCATACTTTCTTTCTGAATGGTGTTTCAGGTTTCTTAGGGTATATTCCTAGAAGTGGGGTCACCAGGTCAAATGGCAGTTCCATATTTAATTTTTTGAGGAAACTCCATACTGTTCTCCACAGTGGCTGCACCAGTCTGCATTCCCACCAGCAGTGCACGAGGGTTCCTTTTTCTCCACATCCTCGCCAGAACTTGTCATTTGTTGATTTGTTGATGGTAGCCATTCTGATAGGTGTGAGGTGATAACTCATTGTTGTTTTGATTTGCATCTCTCTGATGATCAGTGACTTCGAGCATTTTTTCCTGTGTCTCTTGGCCTTCTGTATGTCCACTTTGGAGAAGTGTCTATTTAGGTCCTTTGCCCATTTTCAAATAGAATTGTTTGTCTTCCTTTTGTTAAGCTGTATGAGTTCCTTATGTATTTTAGATATTAACTCTTTATCAGATGTATCTCAAATTTTGAGAAAATATTTTTACAATATGCATTATTTTATTTAAGAAAATATATGAAAAATAAATATACAATGGTACCTCGAGATACGAGTGCCCTAACATAAGAGATTTTTGAGATATGAGCCTTCGAGCCAGCGATTTTTGCTTTGAAATATGAGCAACGTTTGAGATAGGAGTGATTGTGCAGATCGGCCGGCTGCACACGACCCACCAGTTTGCCGCAACTCGAGCGTCTCATAGTTTCCCAAGCCTCAAGGTTACAGAACGAATTAAACTCGTATCTCGAGGTACCACTGTACTTTAAAACTATATAGTTAAAACATACCCATTAAAATCACAATTTAGCATATATATTTGTGTGTGTTTTAGAAGCTCAATACTAGAAAAATTTTCACAGATTTTATTTCAATAATATCATTAAAGCAAAATGTCTTGTGAGGAGGGGAAAAACAGTAAAGCATTTTATTTCATGTTGATTCTCATTCTCTTTAATGCAATACATGATATATAGGAATTAAAATGAATTTGGTATTAGTAATACTTGATTTTCTTATTGAAATAAATTCATGTAATATATCAACAGATTTTTGTTCTTAACTCAAGTGAGAAACGATTTTGTTGTCACATAAATATAACAAAATGTTTTCCATTTTTAAAGGGCTAAACTTATTAGTAACTTAAATAAAACAGTAGGGATTTGTTTGTTTTTAAATATGGAAGCAAACTTTTTCTTTTCCTTTTGAGTTCTGTTTGTAGGTTTCCAGACTAAATACATTATGCTGGGTTGTATGCAGACCATGAATAAAGGGAGGTTCAAAACTTCTGTCCAAGATCCTCCCCTTTCTGTGCATTAAAGATAGAGATATCAAGGTAGCCCTTGGGTAACGAAGAGGTTCTCATATACACCTCACATCACTCGAACTACACTGCACTCATCTACATATCTAAATTACTTTCAATGAATCACTTAGGTAAGCAATATGAGAGGAAGCTGTAGGAAAGGAACATTTATTTCCGTAAATAATTATACTGAAAGCATGTGCTTTGTCAAACATATTATTAATGCATCATAAACTATTTCTGAGAGCATACGTGAATTCATAAATCCTATCAAGGGAAATGTATGGTCATTTTAAAAGAGCATGTGCAATTATTGCTGAGTGTTTGTGCTGTGTCATGAGTAATGGAAAAATAACTGTACCAATATCAATGTGGCCCGATGAAAGTAACTTTGAGCAGAATAAAAAGCCATAGCAACTCACCTTTTTTTTTTACCCTGAAATTGGAGAAAAATTCAACCTGACAGTGATCTCAAAACAACATATCCCACTCAAGTATTATGTAATTTTATATTATGTACTAGAGGCCTGGTGCACAAAATTCGTGCACCGGGAGGATCCCTAGGCCTGGCTAGTGATCAGGGCCAATTTGGGCCTTCCTTCCCCTGGCTGCCAACTGCCAGCCAGGGCCTTCCTTCATTCCACGACACCCCCTGGTGGTCAGTGCACGTCATAGCAAGTGGTCAAACTCCCTAGAGGAAAATTTGCATATTAGCCTTTTATTATATAGCATGCTCAGTAGGATTCTTCAGTTACAGTCTACATTTTTAAAATACTTTTCCCTTATAATTTTACGGAAAAAAGGAAAAGATCTGTGGGTTCATAGGTCAATGCTCAACCACTGAGACATACCAGCTGGGCCTAACAAATATATTTTTGATGAAACATTATATAAAGATACCCTTTCATTTCCCTTATTTAATTTTAAAGTTGGAGTATAAATATTTTAGAGGTAAACAGTAATATAAACAGAAAATCTAAAAGATTAGAAATACTTTTATTACTTTAAATATGCTAGTTCACATAGACTTATTTATTTCTTTTTAAATTAGTGTGTATGGGTAGGGAGGTGATTTGTCTTTTCATCCCATGTATTTATTTAAATATTTCAGGATCAGTCATAGCATGGCTATGGAAAAAGCAAGTCCTAATTATATGACACGTTGAAATTAAACTTTAATATACCACATGCTCTGTAATCTTGAATAAGATTTATACTATTAAAATGCTTGCCCTATTAAGACAATGGCATCCATCCCTAGCTGGTTTGGCTCAGTGGATAGAGCGTCAGCCTGTGGACTGAAGTGTCCCAGGTTCAATTCCAGTCAAAAGCACATGCCCAGGTTGTGGGATCCAGCCCTACTGGGGAGCGTGCAGGAGGCAGCTGATCAATGACTCTCTTTCATCATTGATATTTCTCTCTCTTTCCCTCTCTTTTCCTCTCTGAAATCAATAACTATATTTTTTAAAAAGACAATGGCATCCAATATGAAGAGAATTGCAGAAAACACAAATGATAGGAAAGCATAAAACTTGTTGAGTGATTGTGAGTGAGCTTCTGTGTCTAGGCCAGAGGATTTGCATGAGGTAACAGTAAGAGAAAAGACTGGAAAGAGACTTTAGAGACAAATTGTGAAATCATTGCCTTACAAAATTAGAAAAATCTGAAAGGTCATGTATTTCTGTTTTCTCTGATGTATAAAATACCTCTCCAGAATCATTAATAAGTGATCATTCTGTCTGTTATACCTCCTCAGTCAGCGAATGCATGGCTTCAGAGGCAACTAACTCATTTCATTATTTGCCAGCTCTAATGATGAAAACTTCTTTCTTGTGTCAGAACTGTCATTTCCATCATTGGTCTTAGTTTTATCTCTGAAATGCCAAATAACCCTTTGATGGTTCTTTTGAATGTGAAAATCATTAAAAACAATAATCCAGTACACATGTGTGATTTGTGGCAGTCATAATGCCATTAGCTCTGACAATTTGCTCTTCGCCCAGAAGACCTTTATATGCTTAATTAACAAACACATACATATTTTTTATTACATGTCAGGTAACCTCAGTAATGTACTTATGCTAACTTATTAATCTGCAGCACCTCTCTATGAGGTATCAACTGTTATCACCCCTTCATTAGAATTTTTTAAAATTTATTCTTTTTAGATGTATGTTTTTATTGATTTCAGAGGGGAAGGGAGAGGGAGAGAGAGAAACATCAATGATGAGAGAGTGGAAGGGAGGGGGAGAGACAGAGAAATATCAATGTAAGAGAGACACATTGATTGGTTGGTTGCCTCCCACATGCACTCCGATCAGGGCCCGGGATCGAGCTTGCAACCCAGGTATGTGCCCTTCACCAGACTCGAACCTGGGGCCCTTCATTCTGCAGGCCAATGCTCTATCTACTGAGCAAAACCAGCTAGGGCTTAAAAAATTTTTAATTACAGTGGATGTACAATATTATATTAGTTTTAGGTGTGCAACATAGTGCTTAGACATTTATATAACTTATGAAGTGCTCATCCCAATTAATATCCATCTGACACCATATATAGTTATTACAATATTACTGACTATATGCCATAGGCTGTTCTTTACATTTCTGTGGCTGTTTTGAAAATTGATAATATGTACTTGATTCCTTCCCTTTTTTTCACCTGTATTGCCAACTCTCCTCCATCTGGGAACCAACAAGTTGTTCTCTATCTCTATGAGTTTTTCTGTTTTCTTTTTAGATTCTACATATAAGTGAAATCATAGGTCATTTATTGTTATCTATCTGACTTATTTCATTTAGCATAATACCCTATAGGTCCATAGGTCCATTCATATTGTCATAACTGGCAAAATTTCTTTCTTTTTATGATTTTATATATATAATGTGTGTGTGTGTGTATGTATATAAATATGTGTGTGTGTGTGTGTGTATGTGTGTGTGTGTATATATATATAAACTTATTTATTTATAGTGGGAAACAGGTTGCTTCCATTTCTTGGATATTGCAAATAATGCTGCAATGAACTTGGGATACACATATCTTGTCTAATTAGTATCTTGGAAGTTTTGGGGTAAATATCCAGAAGTGGAATCACTGGGTCATAAGGCAGCTCCATTTTTAATTTTTTGCGGAAACTCAACATTGTTTTCCATAGTGGCTACACCAGTCTGCATTCCCACCAATAGTGCATGAGGGTTCCCTTTTCTTCACATCTTTGCCAGCACTTGTTTATTGTTTATTGATAATCCTTTTGACAGCTTTGAGGTAATATCTCATTGTGCTTTTAAATTGCATCTCTCTGATGATTACTGACTTTTAGTATCTTTTCATATGTCATTGGCCATCTGTATGTGCTACTGGAGAAGTGTCCGCTCAGGTCCTTTGCCCATTTTTAAACAAATTGTTTGTTTTTCTTGGTGTTCAGTTGATGAATTTCTTATATATTTTGAATATTAACCACGAATTGGATCATAATTAGTTAATTTCTTTCTCCCATTCAATATGTTGTATCTTCGTTTTGTTGATGGTTTTCTTCCCTGTGCAAAACCTTTTTAGTTTGATGTAGTCATAGTTGTTAACTTTTTATTTTGTTTCCTTTGCTCAAGGAGACATATACAAAAAATATTTATTACTAAGGGTGATGTCAGAGTTTACTACCTACGTTTTCTACTAATACTTTTATAGTTTCAGGTCTTATATTTAAGTATTTACTCCATTTCGAGTTTATTCTTGTATATGGTCTAAAAGAGTTTTCCAGTTTCATTCTTTTTCATGCATCTGTCCAGTTTTCCAAACAGCATTGATTGAAAAGACTGTCTTTATTCCATTGTATATTGTTGCATCCTTTGTCATAGAATAATGGAACAACTGTAGGTGTGAGTTTATTTCTGGGCTTTCTATTTTTTGCATTGAGATAAATGCCATGCTGTTTTGATTACTGTATTCTTGTAGTATAATTGGCATTAGGTAGCATAATACCTCTAACTTTATTCTTCTTTCAAAAGATTGTTGTGGCTATTCAGGGCTTTTTGTGGCTCCCTATAAATTTTTGGATCATTTGTTCTAGTTCTGTGTCTTTCTATTGCCCGCATTGTTCATCACTCATTAATACATACTGTATCGGATGCTTTTGCTTTTCTTTCTTTCTTCTCTATTCTCTGCTGGGAATCACTTCCTAATTGGGTTCTCAAGCCTTAGTTTGCGGTCTTAGTTCTAGAGAACTCAGGTAGATACTGTTTTTAAACACGGAAGCTCTATCTAGGCAAACTTATCTACAGATAGACCACTGCTTGTGGTAACATCTCTGACTCAGTCTTTCTTGCCGGCACTTGGCAACTGTATTTGTGACTAAGTGTATAATCTTTATAAATGCATCCTCTTCCATCATCTGTTGTTATGACCAAACTTTTCTTCTATTTTATTTTATTTTATTTTTATCTTTTCCTTTGTCTCACTCAAATCACAGGAGCACTCTGCTTGGCAAACCTAGATTATGTGCGATAGTAATATAGGCAGTGATCTTAGTTCTTCTTAATTTCCCTTTTATCAACTCATTCCCTAAATTGGCCCTTTCTTCACCCTTGCCTTCGTTAAATTAAGTTTTATCAGCTACCATATTTTCTGGCATATAAGACAACTTTTTAACCCAGGAAAATCTTCTCAAAAGTCCGGAGTCGACTTATATGCCAGGTGTCGTCTTATAAGGTGGGTATATCCCAAACTCTATATTTTAACTGGAAAAGTTGGGGGTCATCTTATATGCCCAGTCGTCTTATACACCGGAAAATACAGTAGTTAACAAATACCTCCTAAACAATTAAGTTCCTTACCCTCACAGATACACTCACACCATTCCTTGACAACTTCAGTGGCTATACCACCCTTTCACATCTCTACCTCACTCTCTCTCTCCATCTCAGTCCCTCATCTACACGCTGCCAGAGTATTTCTTTATCACCATCGTCAATTGGATTGGATTGGATTCTTGTCTCAAACCCCTCCAGGGGTTCCAGAGTACATGGAGAACTGTCTTTAGTCCTTAGCATAAAGCACAACATCCTTCATCATCGGGTTCCTAACCACCTCTGTAGACATGTACATGTCCACACTCAACTTCTGCCCAGTCATGGTAAGCTGTTTGCAGTTCCTGAACATATGGTGACACTTTAAAGGCTCTTCCAAGTATGCCTGAGTCTAAACTTTTTGTTTTCTCTCCCCTATGCCAGTGGTCGGCAAACTCTTAAGTCAACAGAGCCAAATATCAACAGTACAACGAGTGAAATTTCTTTTGACAGCCAGTTTTTTTTTTAACTTAAAGTTCTTCTAAGGCCACTTCTTCAAAATAGACTTGCCCAGGCTGTGGTATTTTGTGGAAGAGCCACACTCAAGGGGCCAAAGAGCCACATGTGACTCGCGAGCCGCAGTTTGCAGACCACTGCCCTATGCCATGATTTCCCAAATGCAGCTTTAAGCAAAAGTTTTACGGGAGTGAGAATGAGAAGAAAGGAAATATTATTTCAAGCCCTTTACCAAATAATTTTAGCACTCCACATAGGAATTTCTAAGTGCAACAGAAATCTGGGTGAGTAGGTAAAAGAACCACATAAATAAAATGCACACCTTTCGGGTAACATGGGAATATCGCCTGGCAGTTTAAATGGCTGAGTCCATTGTCCCGTTCCTCACAGCTAGCCATCTATAATTAAACAGCCTCGCCGGTGGACACACATTCATCATCTCCAAAGGAAAGGAAATCACCTCTATAAACCTCAAAATATGGGATATTAAAAGTTTGTTTTTATAATAGCTGATATACAACGATTTGTGCTAACATATGATCATCAAGTAACTTCCACTTAATCTGAATCCACTTCCTGAGATTCAGAATTTACTCATGTAATTTAAAAAAAAAATGTCAGTTTTTTTTTCCCTTGCTAAAAGCAAAGAAAAATAAACTCTCAACAATTTCAATGACTTTTCAGCTTAAACAAGTTGGGGTTTTTATTGACATTAGTAAATTCCCTATGTATTATTCAGGGCACAATCAGGTTATCACAAACATATCTAGATGTTCCAGCCCACTTCACACCTTTACCTCAGGTAATTCTCCCTCTCATTCTCTTGATTGGTTGTTGACAATAAATCTCCTAAATACAATTCCTCTTCAGAAGTGCTCTATGTAATTTTGTTAAATTCTCTTGCAATCTCTTTTTCTAGTACCAAAAATACTTTCACCCTGAAATAACAAACAGCTCCTGAGATATCAAATTTCTAGAAACAGTGGACAACTCAATCCACATTGATATTTCTTAGTCACATTTCAGGTACTGGCTCTGTGTATACTTAATTATCTAAGCCTGCAGTTGGATAACTTCTTTCTATGAAAGGCAGATAGTAGTAAATATTTTGGGCTTTGTAAGCCATGCAATCTCTGTTATAACAGCCCATCTCTGCTGTTGTGGTACAAAAGCAGATGTAGACAATACATAAAGGACTCAGTGTGTCTCTGTTCCAATAAAACTTTATTTATAAAAACAGATAGTAAAACTACTTAGACATGACCTATAGCTTTCTGATGTCTAATCAGCCACTTACATACTCTCTGACATCTTAGCCAGTAACAAAAAAGATTATTTGATTTGTTTTAATACAATTTTATTGAGCAAAGCACATCAAATTGCTTTCTTTCTCAGAGGATTCTCAAAATCACATAAGGAAAATATACTAGTACTAGATATGTCTACAGCATTTGAAATGATTAGAAACAAAACAATAAGGATAGATTGTAGTCTATACCATCAATTGCAGATCAAAGGGAAAGTATGTTTAGAGATAGGATAGAGTTTGGGGAAAGTAATTTTGACTATTCTCTGCCAAGATTGAATTGAGGTATGTTTGTTCAGTCTATTTGGAAGAGTGGAACGCGTATGAGATTAAATTCTAAGATTGGGTTCTTACAGATACCAATGGTCATTAGAATTTGGACAAGTCATAGTATCTCTGACCTCCATTTTTCATCTGGAAAATGAAGATCATACTTGTCATGATGTTTTTCTCAAGGTTGTTCAAAGATTATATATGGCAAAACCCTCTTGAAGAAGGAATTTTCAACTAATGCTCACTATACAACTCAATTGTCCAAGAATTTATAGATGTGATTCTTTTGAAGAATTTTATTGATTCCAATATGCTCTTGATTATTTCAGTTGCCACTCTTTGGAACTTTGCCATCTTTTTGACATCTTCCTCCAGGAACAGTAATCAGAACTAAAGCACACAATGCAAACTTTTCATTCAAAATAACAGTATCTTTTAGGGAATCACAAGTTTTTAAAGGTGGTGCCCAAAATAAGTCTATAGTCATTATTGCTAAATAATCATTGGAAGATGGAGTCACCTTAAAGTTGCTGCCTGAATGGCTATTTCTGCATGAAAGAAATCAAGAGAGGGAAACACCATGAAATTTAAGCATCTTCTTTGTCTTCCTCAACTCTCATTTTACTTTATTGTTTTAAAAATATATTTTATTGATTTTTTTTTTTTACAGAGAGAAAGGGAGAGGGATAGAGAGTTAGAAACATCAATGAGAGAGAA
Organism: Lasiurus borealis; assembly: GCA_004026805.1. Taxonomy (NCBI): domain Eukaryota; kingdom Metazoa; phylum Chordata; class Mammalia; order Chiroptera; family Vespertilionidae; genus Lasiurus; species Lasiurus borealis. Next base: position 21,109 of record PVJN01014759.1, on the reverse strand, counting down.
ACATCGATCAGCTGCCTCCTGCACACCTCCTACTGGGGATGTGCCCGAAACAAAGGTACATGCCCTTGACTGGAATCAAACCTCGGATTCTTCAGTCTGCAGGCCGATGCTCTATCCACTGAGCCAAACTGGTTAGGGATCAACTCTTATTTGTTGGGATTCATTGACTAAGAACAAGGATAGATTGTAACTTGGAGTACTGGGAAGAGAAGGATAAACTAGACAGTAGTGATGCTGTCTAGTACTTTGTCACCGAGCTTACCGGTACACAGATTGGGCCACACCATCCTCCATATATTCTGGGAACTGCTTTAACCTGATACAGAAGATGTGAAATGAGGGCTTGAATCAAGTTAGGGTGATTGAAATCCTGATTAATTCAGCATTCATTCATGCCTTACCATCTCTACTTTGGTAAAGCCTGAAGGAAATATTTCAACAAATTTCTCTGCTATTTCTGATTTAATCCTGAGTGCCTCTTGTTCATTACACGATCTCAGTGATTATCTCAGCATATCATTAAAAGATATTACATTTAAGGGCCTCTTGAAATTATTTTTTGGTTCACCTAATTTTTGCTTCATTCACACCTGCAACCAATTGAGAGATTCCATGTTTCTCACTTTCAAGAATCTTTTTAAAAGCAAACAAAATGAACATGTGTTGGTTGAGTTTTCCTCTCTCCAATGATTTATGAGTGGAGAAGTTTCATATATTATTAATTCCTCAGCTCGGAACAAGGTTATGATGTTACAGCCTTATGTCTGTAAGTAGACAATCCCTTTAGTACAAGATGCTGAACTAAAATATCTGAAAGGATGAAATCTTATACAAAATTTCAGCAGGGCCCTGGGATAATCTCTATCTAGAAAAGGCAGATTTAGAAATAGTAATAAGACTACCAAGGTTTCTTTAACAAATGATTTTTTTATTTTAGGATTATATGAATTATATCCCCCTCTTGTTTAACCATGCACATGAGTAGTGTGAGAAAATGCTAGGCACTCTTTATTTTGAATTATGATGAAGTAAATCTAAAATAGACATATTTTATGTAAGTCCCCACACCTTTTATTAAAAGACTAGAGGCCTCATGCATGAAAATTCTTGCACTGGAGGGGGGTGTCCCTCAGCCCAGCCTGCCCCCTCTCACTGTCCAGGAGCCCTTAGGGCAGGAGGCAACCTGGCAATCAGGGGAAGGCGACGCCCCATCACACCTCTGCTGCTGCCACTGCCAGCAGCACAAGCCTCCGCTGGCCCTGGTTACCTGAGCCTCGGGTGGCCCTGGGAGGCTGGGCAGCTGCCATCCAAGGCTTACCTGCACCTTGGGCTGGCCCTGGACAGCTGAGGGGACTGGGTGTCACCATCTTGTGGCTGGGGGCACCACCATCTTTAAGGGTGGGGCAGTCGATTAGCATATTCCCTCCTTATTGGCTGTGAGCACTGCCATCTTTGTGATGGCATGAGGGTCAATTAGCATGTTCCCTTTTATTAGATAGGATAAATCCAGCCTGGCCCATGTGGCTCAGTGGTTGAGCATCAACCTATGAACCAGGAGGTTACAGTTCAATTCCTGGTCAGGGTATATGCCTAGGTTGTGGGCTCAATCCCCAGTAGGGGGCATGCAGGAGGCAGCAGGTCAATGACTGTCTCTTTTCATTGATGTTTCTATCTCTCTCCCTCTCCCTTCCTCTCTGAAATTAATAAAAAATATATTTTAGAAAAGACAAATCCATCTTATATTCTATTCAGTGGGTTTCATAACTGAGGTACCAAAATGTCATGACTACAAAACAATACCATGTATTGAACTAGTTTGAGATCTAAAGAAAAAGACAATATGAATTCCGGTATCTCTAAGCCAGTATGTTTACATTTTCTCTTGTTGACATTTCACTATATATGCATCGGTTTGTCTTACTAATTTGGGGAGTCTTATTACTGATTTTACTCAAAAATTGGTCCCAACCTAATTTTCTTTCCATGGGAAGTACAAGGACTAGCAATCGGAGGGCATTTTCTTCCCATCTGCTCATCATACTCTCACAGATGCAGTGGGACCCGAGTGCCACATACTCATATGCATCATCCCATGTTGATTGCAATGTGTTTCAGCAGCTTAAAAGCATGTTAAAATTACGACGATCATTGTTAACCCCCAGAAATCCTGCTGCTTACCAAAGAATACATTGCAGAAAGATGAAAGACAGTTATCTTGCTCGTCCCCGGTTGATACCTGGGGGAGATTTTTTTGTAAGCGGAGTGAAAGAGGTGCCAGGCCCCATCTCCTGGAAATGCCTGGAAGAGACATGAGCTAAGAGGGAAACGGCAAAAGAGAGACCTGCCAGCCTCTATCAGATCAAACACCCCAAAACTGGGCACCTCACACTGACTCAGTAACTTCAGTCCACGGGCAAATCAGACGCCACCAGGAGCCGTCCTTAATTCAGATGCACATTTCATACGCACACTGGGTCTGGAGAGAAAATCATTAGCTCCACTGACTCATTTTCAGTTAATCAGCACCAGTTCATTCAGCAGAGCACTAATAGGGCAGCCTTGATTAGAAGTATAGGGATATGATATTAATTGGCTGCTTCTAACAGGGCTGAGGATGCTAAATGGCTAAGACCATCTGTAGCTTTGGAAAGGAAATTCGTGGAAAATGCTTTCTGAAAGTAAATGACAAAAGAGGGATGTTTTTAAATTGTCAACTCAGACTATAACATACTTGGTTTCTTTTGTCATTATTTTTTCCCTGCTGAGGATTAATTTTAAAAAATACCTTTTTAAGTGACATACAAATGCTGAGGTTAGGTACTTATCAAACAAACCTTTCAGATTTTGACTTGGGGTATGGTTTAAGAATATTGACTATATGTGCAAGTAAAAATTATATGTATATGTGTATATTTGTACCTTAGCATAACACCAAACACATGGAATTTCTTAGGAAAGAAAAAAACACCTGATAAAAATGATGAAGCAAAGGCAGAGTCTTCATCGCTGTCATTTATCAAATGTGTCTGAAACAAATTAAAAACAAAAACTAAATAGTATTTATTCAAAGCTTTGTATGAGAGCACAGGAGAAATTTCCTTCTCAGTGGAAATACAGTCTGTACTGCAGTAAAATCTTCATTAACCAAAGTACCTCAAGAACGGAGGATTTAGTTAATTTAATTTTCCTAATAATTAAAATTTAAATCTAATCCTCCTTTACTCCAATACTTATGTTGAAATGTCTTTAGGAATGAAATGAAATAATTTATTTCCTTACCTTAGTAGAGTAGAGTATAAGAAAAATAATTGAATCATAGATCATTTAGGAGTTTCATCTAGGGTCATTAATAAGATTATTTCTCATACTGTACTGCTACAGAGGTAGGTATATAAGGCTGGCTTACATGAATAGAAATTTTCCTTTGACTCTAGGGTCATTAGACATTCTCCCTCACCCCTGCGCTCGCTTTCCTCCCTTCCTCCCTCTTCTACTTTCCTCATTCCCTCCTCCTCCTCTTTTTTTCTCTCTCTTCTCCTTTTCTTCCCCTCCTCCCTCCTTTCCTCCTCTCTCTCCCTCTCCTGACTTAAATAAATATCAGAAGTAAGCTTATTTTCTTTTTACTCTACTTCACCCTCTGGTTTTCATTAATGTATTTTTAACAGTATTTTTTAAAAAAGGAGCTATGTGTACTACTATATGTAATACTTTAAACAATAAAATATTATATTTTAAAGAAGATATATGTACTACTATGTGTAAGACTTTAAATAATGAAATAAGATTTTTCTAAAATAAAAGTTTCTTTAAGGTTCTTTTAATTAGTAAATAGTAATTTTGTGCTTCCTAAGGAAAATATTTGTCTCAATATCTGCATAAAGCCAAACAGCCAAGATTTCCATCTACTGTTCATTTGAGGGAGCAATAATTCAACCCAGAACAATCAGCTTAGAAGTGGGAATATGATCATCTATAACAGCGGTTCTCAACCTGTGGGTCACGACCCCTTTGGGGGTCAAAAGACCCTTTCACAGGGGTCGCCTAAGACCATCAGAAAACACCTATTTCCCATGGTCTTAGGAACCAACACACCGCTCCTCAGTGTAGCAAAGTGTAGCAATGTAGTTTACTGTTGTCATATTAAGACTGTTACCCATGCTACACCACGATTCAAGACAAAATTTCATTTATTTGTAATTAGAAATAAATATTTCACAATATAATTACATATTGTTTTGTGATTAATCACTATGCTTATGTTCAATTTGTAACAATGAAAATACATCCTGCATATCAGATATTTACATTACAGTTCATAACAGTAGCAAAATTACAGCTATGAAGTAGCAATGGAAATAATTTTATGGTTGGGGGTCACCACCACATGAGGAGCTGTCTTAAAGGGTCGCGGCATTAGGAAGGTTGAGAACCACTGATCTATAAGATTCTTCGCAAGTGTAACAACCAAGATGCAGGATCAAATGCTGGTTCCTTATGGCCACCGGTGCAGTGACAGCCCGTAGACACATGTCACTTGCTACTACCAAGCTCCTCCTCAGGCACTGGAACTCTTGAAACCCAGCTCCTCCACCCCTATGGCATCTGTCTTGGCAGTCAGGAACCACGCCTGAGAACACCACCCTTCTCCCCATCCTGCATTCCACACATGCTCTAATACCAGATGTACCGGTTAACAATGCGGGTTTTTTTTTTCAATAGATGGAGTTACACATATGTTGATATATATGCGATTTGATACGTATGCTATTTTGTTGTATTGACAGCAAACTTCAAAACTTCATAATGTCAAATTTACTGAAGGTGTTAACATCATAGATATTTTTATACTTAAAAATGTTGAATGTTGTGCCAAAAAAATAGTATTTGTGAGAAGATTTAATTCTTACTTTATCTTGAAGAAAAAGTTATCGTATACTTTGGGAAGCTTATGGTGAACATGCTTCATCTCAAGATACTTGTGAACTCTGGTTTAAACGCTTTAAAAGTGATGATTTTGATGTGAAAGACAAAGAGGTCCAGGTCACTGAATAAGTCTGAAGACCAACAATTACAAGCATTATTGGATGAAGATGCGTCAAACTAAAAAACAACTTGCAGAAAGATGAAACATTGCTCAGCAAACAATTTTCAATCATTTACAAGCAATGGGAACGATTTTAAAGGAAGGAAAATGGGTTCCACATCAACTGAATGGAAGACAAATGGAAAACTGAAAAGTCATTAGTAAAATGTTGCTTCAGGGGCATGAAATAATGTCTTTCTTGCATGGAATTGTGACTGGCCACGAAAAGTGGATTTATTCTGAGAATCCCAAATGCACAAAATCATGAGTTGATTCAGGTCAACCATCAACATCAACTGCAAGGCCCAATCGCTTTGTAAAGAAGACAATGCTCTGCGTTTGGTGGGATCAGGAAGGTGTGGTGTATTATGAGTTTCTAAAACCAGGTGAAACCGTTAATACTGATTGTTACCAACAACAAATTATCAATTTGAACCACAGTTTGATGGTGAAATGACCAGAATGGACCAGAGGACACGGGAAAGTAATTTTGCTCCATGATGACGCACCATCACACACTTCAAAACCAGTTAAAGACACGCTAAGAGATTTTGTCTGGGAAGTATTAACCCACCCGCTGTGTTCACCAGACCTTGCTCCTTCAGATTGCCACTTGTTCTGATCGATGGCACACGCACTTTCTGAGCAGCACTTCAAAACGTAAGAAGTGGAAAATTGGGTCTCAGAATGGTTTGCCTCAAAACAAGAAAAGTTCTATTGGGATGGTATCCACAAATTACCTGAAAGATGGGGGAAATGTGTAGCTAGCGATGGACATTACTTTGAATAACGCACTTTTGATGTTTCTCTTGAAATCATCATGTTTTCTTTGATTACAAAATCCGCATTATTAACTGGTACACCTAGTATGTCCACCTCCGGATGTGCCAATGTGTGAATTTCTCAGGCATCTGTTGGGTTATAAATATCCAAACAGAAATTTATGAGAAAATGCAAAGGGGTCGTCTCACTCTGCCATGACATCACTGATTTGCATATGTTGACTCATCCTTCTGCCCCAGGTACAAATCTCTCTTGGTCATGGTGTATAATAGTTTTAATGTGTTCCTGAATTCCGTTTGCTAATATTTTGTTGAGAATTTTTGCATCCATATCCATCAGGGATATTGATCTATAGTTTTCTTACGGTATCCTTATCTGGTTTTCATGTCAGGATAGTAATACTGGTCTCATACAATGAGTTTGGAAGTGTTCCCTCATCCTCCATATTTTGAAAGAGTATGAGGAGGGTGGGTGTTATTCAAATATTTGGTAGTAATCACAGTGCAACAACAAATTATTTAAAACTGTGATGTCTACAGTATGCTGCATGTTTGAAGGTCAGTTGGGTAAGACAGGCTCTGATTGTAAAACAAAATTAAATCTACAGATACTAAATCATGGATACCTTATGACTACTTGAAGTGTATGCATAATTTTTATTCAATTAAAGCACCTTCTCCTTTAGAGTTCTGATTATTAAGGACACATGCCCAATATTTAGAGTCATTTGGGCGGTAGGAAAAAAAGTATATTATCTCTATGTTAGTTCATCTTTCTTTGACTTTTACCTATAACCTGAAATGGCAAAATTTGTTATCCTGGAATTAAAGATAGTAATTATATTAGCAAATTGAGGAAGATCAACATAATACAGTTAGTTGTAACTATTAGAGTGAGGTTTTTTTTTTGGTTTAATTGCTTTATTGGTTATTTTATCTCTATATCTCTCAACTAAAGATTTTTAACTTAGTAGTCTGTTAAAGCTGTAACCCTTGATTAGGTTTTGAGATGGTGCAAGTCAAATCTTATTTGTGATGTCAATGCTCTCTAGCCAAAGAGCATGAGGAATAACCTATAGTAAAACAAAATGGCGCTTATTGTGCTCATTATAATGAGAAAGACGGTTCTGTACGTCATGAGGATGTATTAACAGAAGAGGCAGCTCAGTAAGAGAGTCATAAGGGACTTATTCTAGGACATGGGCTCCTTTTTAGTGATTTGGGGGGCGGGATAGATCCAAGGAAGCATGGCTTTCCTGTGGATTTGGTTGCTCTGAGTGTTGGACATGAGCAGAGCACGGATGATGGGTCAGGTACAGAAATTAACCGGGGCGGAAAGCATTGGAAGCTTTAAGGGGCAAAACTGGCAAAACAAGAACCGTGCCCGCAGGGTAACCGATCCTGCCCTAGCATATCCCTGGTCATGTGATTTGGAGCCCTGATCGTTCATATCAAGGATCACGTGGTTTAGACATCCCCCCCCATCTTTTCCTCCCTAAAGATAACATCTAGGCCCCAGCTGTATTTCAGCTGCAGGCCCAGAAAAGCAGCAAAACCAGACAAGTGACCGTGTGGCTGCCTCAGGACCAGCTACATTGACTAATGACCCCCTGCCCTGGCACTGACCAATCGGTGGAGACCATAACCCTGAAAGAGCACACCTGGAAAACTGATGAATATTCTATTGAGACCCTCTCCTGAGACCTCCTCCAAGGTTTCCACCTGCAAGAGAAAGATAATTAGCCTCAGGACAAAGGACCTGGTGTATTGAAAGCTACTTGTTTGTAGCCATTTTTATTTTTTCAGGCTGTGTTCCTTCTTACCTTTTTGTTTCTTCTTTTTACAATATTCCCTTTAGCATTTCTTGCATTGCTGGCTTGGTAGTGATAAACTCCGTTAGCTTTTTTATGTCTGAAAAGTTCTGATTTTCCCTTCCATTTTGATTGATAACTTAGTCCTTTGTTTTGAATCACTTTGTATATCTCCTTCCATTCCCTTCTAGCTTGATGTGTGTCTATTGAGAAATCATTTGATAATCTGATGGGGAATTCTTTGTAGGTAATTCTCTGTCTCTCTCTTGCAGCTTTTACGATTCTCTCTTTGTTGATAACATTTACCATTGTAATTTTGGCATGTCTTGGTGTGGGTCTTTTGGGATTCTTCTTACTTGGGACTCTTTGTACTTGAGTAACTTTTTTCTTCCCCATATCAGGGAAGTTTTCTGGTACTATTTCTTCAAAGAAATTTTCTAATCCTTGCTGCTCTTTTTGTCCTTCTGGCAGCCCTATTATACGTATGTTATTTTGTTTTGCATTGTCCAAAGGCTCCCTAGGCTCTCCTCCTGCTTTTTAATTTTTTTTTTCTCTAGTTGCTGTTCAGATTGGGCTTATTTTTGTACCTGATCTTCTAGCTCACTGATTCGGTCCTCTGCTTCTGCTAGTCTATTGAAGCTTTCCATGGTGGTTTTGATTGTAGCTATATCATTTTTCATCTTTTCCCAATTTTTGCATAGGTTGTTGATTTTCTCGTCCATCTGGTGTATGAACTAGATGACTATTACTCTGAATTATTTTTCTGTCATGTTGCATGCTTCCTTTTTGCTTATTTCCTTACTTGGCAATTCCATCTTTTCTTTCCTCTAGGGATTACTTCGTTGTCTCTCCATTCTGACTATCACCAAAAGGTTCAAATGTTGAGTTACGGGAGCCTGGACTGTGTGCAGTGGGAATTTTTCACCCCCAAGTGTCACTGCAAAGTTCTGATACCAAGACATGCAGTTTCTGTGGTTTTTTGGGAACCACGCTTGCCCTGGGTCAGAGTCACAGGTGCTTACTATGGCCTTGTGTGTGCACCTAGAATCAGGGAAGCTGCCTGCACCACATTGAAATGTTGAACACACTGGTGTGTGCCAAAAATCAAAGTCCCCTATTGTGTATCAGGAGTCAGAGGTTCCCTATGATCATGCCAAGAATCAAGTATCAGAGTCTCTGTTTCTTGGTGCTACCTCACACTGAGAATCAGGTCCCTGTGTGTGTATGCACCAAAATTTGGAGTCACTGGCTCTTACTGTGAATGTGTTGGGAATCAGGGATCTCAGGCGCATGTAATGAGGAATGGAATCTAGTCACAGGTGGTCAATGCTGCCTCTTCCATGGAGATTCAAGGTCCCCGATCTGCCCAGGAGACAAGGTTGCTCAGTCGCACTGTATTGACAGGAGGTCCACTTCTGCCCTGTGGTAAACAGCCTTCTGTGTGCACTTTGCCCTGAATCAAAGTCAGGTGGCACTGCTCCTTAGTGTAGGTGTGGGGTCTGGTCACACAAGTGTGCACTGTGGAAGACAAACGCCCCATGTCCATGCATTCAGGCTTAAATTCAGTGCTGGCTTCCTATGTGGGCCCAGGGTCTGGTCCTGGGGAACAAACTCCCCGGGTTTGCACCCCCAGGCTCAAATTCAGTGCTGTCTCCCTTTGTGGACATAAGATCTGGTCACAGAAAACAATCTCCCCAAGGTTGTGCAGCTATGCTCACATTTAGGACTGCCTTCCTGCCTGGGCGTAGAGGCAAGTCACAGGAAAGAAATTCCCTGAGTTTGCAAGACCTGGGTCAAGTTCAGCGTTGTCTCCCTGCCCTTTGTGAGCACAGGATCTGGTCACAGAAGACCAGCTCCCTAAGGATGAGTGGGTAGGCTGTAATTCTGTTCAGTCTCCCTACCTGGGTGCAGAGATGAGTCATGGGAAACAAACTTCCTGTGTCTGACACCAAGGCTCAAAGTCAGGCAGAGTCGCCACTGCTTTGTGTGTAGAAAGCCTTATTGTGCGGCTAAGGTCTTGTAATTTCTATGACACTGCAGCACAGGAGGCAGGGGAGGGGGATTGGCTTTGTGACTCACAGAAATCTGCGCCTGGGTACCTGGAGTCCTGATGTCCCTGGGTCTGTAGCTGTGGTGGCAGGTCTTCTATCAGAGTGGCTGTAGGGTCCTGATTTGCTTCCGAGACCAGACTGGGTGGTGGTGAGGGTAGGATTCTAGTCTCAAGCAGTTGTATTCTTCAAGATGGCGTGGTCTCTGTGCCACCAGTGTCCTCCCTGGAGTGTTTGCGGTGGCCAAAGGGTTTTGCCATCTGAGACTGCCCCCCTGAAAGAACTGCAGGGTCTAACTGTCCCTATTTCACTCACACACACACACACTCACACACATCCACACACACCTCTATTGTTCCCTCACTCTCTCACACTGCCTCCATACCTTCCTGCTGGTCGCCATCTTGCCTCCTTCTACACTTTATTTCTTTATTGAAAATACTTCCCTCAAAAAGATAAGAACCCAGGTCCCAGCTGGTAATCCCAATCAGTAACGTGAGGAGAGAAGGACAATTTTGCTTGTGATCTTGATTATTTTCATTTACAAGATGGCCATTCTAAAGAATACGTTTCAGGCCAGTAAAAAATGCTAGCAAAAAACACAAACATTTTTATGGCTGGAATAGGATGCATGCAACTAAGAGCAAGGAGCTTTCAGTGTGTGTGGCAGACATTTCACAGGAGTAATGAATATTTATGATTAGAGTATGAAACTTTGTTATTGGGTCAGTGGTTGGGAGGACTTGGTATGGTATTCAGTGCAATGGAAGTGATGTCATTTCTACTGAAACTTGTGTAGCCAGTCTTCAGGCTGCAGCCCAATAGCATCTATTCTTGCCAACGCAAATTAAATGCCTTATTGCAAGCCATTAATATTGGTGATTGTGCACAAAATATCTTCTAACATGAATGTTTTCCAAGTAGATGGCACCTTCATTGCAGCAGAAAATCTTATGTTCATACTTATTAATATTAGTTTCTCTGTTGTTAATAGATCTCATGCTCAGAAGCACGACTGACTATAATTATCATTTCCTTTTCATGCACCAATGTCATAATTTGACCACTGGGAATCCCTTTAGGTTAGCTTCCTATAATACTAACGCAGAACTTTTGAAAACATCCTTGTTTTCTTACAACAAAATAACCTGTACCCAACTGAATTTTTTCTAGCATGTTCCTAGAATTTACTGAAGATTTCATTCATACTCTACTAATAAATCTTACTGCTACACATGGTGCTAAGTATATATGCAGTTGGAATGCCACCAAATTATAGAAAGGGCAATTAGTAATCAGTGAGTTTATCATCAGTGTTGTCTTCATTTGATTGTGGTTTTTCAATTACTCTAATTCTTGCATTTTGATTATAAATACTGTCAATTTAGCTTCATCACTATTAATTTAGCTTGGGAGTAGTTGTTTGTTCTCCTTATAGGGAGGAAGGATATTTATTTGTATCAACAATATTTTTTATGTATAATTTTCCAATAAGTAAATGTTAAGATGTGAACGCATTGAAGTTCTAATATGAATTAGCCATTCCCTCATTTTTTTGAGCAGCTGTATTCTTAAAATTCAAAAATGTATAGGAACTCTGAAAACCACGCTTAAAAAAACATTTTTTCCTAGAAAGTTAATAAGTTATTCATATGTTTCCAATAACCATTTTACTACAAATTTTTTATTTTGTTTTCCTAGAATCCTTGATTATCATGGAATTATTTTTCCTTTGGAAGGTGGGAACAAGTAATAAAGAGGGCCATAGAGAAGTAAGTTTAACACTGCCCTTAGAGAAGTCTTTCTCAACTGAAAACTCATGTTAGAAATACCAGACTATGTTGGGTAATTTTATTTTACAAAATATTCATATCACCAGCAAGCCTGATAGGGTAGGCATGTGTATTATTTTAAAAAACAAAACAAAACATTCTCCTTCTGTTGCTCTTTCCCATGTCACCTTTTTTTCCTGACTAATTAACATTGAGAATCAACACTATTTTAGGTCTCACTCTAGTCCCTAAAGGTTATGAATGACTTTTCAGAATGGTGCTCAGTGGAAGCAAAGAAGAAAAAGTCCATTGGCCATTTCTTTTTTAAAAAATATATATTTTTTATTGATTTTTTTTTTTACAGAGAGAAAGGGAGAGAGATAGAAAGTCAGAAACATCAATGAGAGAGAGACATCGATCAGCTGCCTCCTGCACACCCGAGTGGAGATGTGCCCACAACCGGAATCAAACCTGGGGCCTTTCAGTCTGTAAGACGCTCAATCAACTGAGCCAAACCGGTCTCGGCCCATTGGCCATTTCTACATCTGACTTCATATATTTTTATAATGTTAATTAGCATCTTTTTATTTTCACTCAAAGAGCTACCTTTAGCATTTCTTATATAGGCAAGTTTTGTGGTGATGAATTCCCTCAACTTTTATTTATTCAGATAAATCTTTATTTCACCATTTATTTTTCTTTAAAAATGAGTTTTTATTATTGAAAGTATTACAAAAGTCCCCACTTTTGCCCCCATGCCTTCACCACACTATTGTCTGTGTCTATGGGTTATGCATATATAACCCACCCACCCCCACCTTCTCTCTCAGATTCCACAGTCTGTTCCATTCTTCTACATCTCTGAGGTTAAGGTAGTAGCGGTGTGCCACAAGCTGAGAACAGCTATGTAGGACTTATAGCTTGGTTCCCTAACCATGTGAGGCTATAATATGGACTCTGTGGTTTCCTGGATTCTCTGGTCAAGCTTACTAGTTTGGGACTGGATATTATACTCTGCAGTATGTGGGGCTATTAATTAATTTTCTTGCCCTAGTGGGGCAGCAAGCCAGAACCCAGGGCCCCTGTGGCTTATTGTTTGGGGACCCAGGCATAGCAACGTGTGCACTAAATATACTGGTCAGGTAAGGCCACTTTTGCTCTGCAGACAGGGAAATCCAGGGGCCGTGCTTTCTGTTCAAGAGATGTTTTGAAATGAGCCATCGGTCTTGCAAGTAAAAAGAGCATTTCTAAAATACTATTCATTTAAAATGCAGCAGCAGATATCTTGTTTCTGGGATACTAAAAGCTCATTTGAAACCCTTATCCTGCAAGGAAGGGCTAAGTTGGCAACCTCTTACTATCTCTTCCCAGTACTGTCTCACTCAGGGTACAGGAGTTTGGATAAGTTTAAAGAAGGAGAATGTACTTAGATACAATGAAGCATTTTCTTGAAGCATTTGAATCCATTCTAAGTCTTGGTCTAAAACTGGCCTAAAGAAATTGAAAGAAAGTAAGAGAGAAAACCACCATTCTAAAAGAAACAAAAGAAACATAATCTGGTCAAAATGGAAATTGACCTAAAAATCTTCATCTAAAATGAAAAGATGATTGTAGAAGTGTCTACATGTGAGTGAATGTTTTATCTTACTATCTTGTGTTTTATGATTTCAGCATAGGTCCTATTTTTGTTTAGTTTTAAAAGCTACATGTTTAAGGATTTCCTCAACTTTGAGACAAGGATTAAGGATAGTTATGAAGAGACTAGTAGCCGTGTGCACAAATCTGTGCACCAGTAGCTCTTTGTGGGTCCTGGCCGCTCCATGCCTGCTGCCCAGAGTCTCTCCACAGCCCAGAGGCCCATCTGCCATCGGGCACGGAATGCTTGCCTGGTCGCCTCAGCAACGAAGCAAGCATTCCGCCAGGCCGCTCACAATGCCCACTCTCAGCCTCCCCTCCCCCCACTGGGACTGGGGGACTCCGGTGGGGCTGAGAGGACTGGGTGTCACCATCTTGTGATGGAATGATGGTTAATTTGCATATTTTCCTTTTATAGAATAAGCTCTTCAGAGACTAAAGAACTTTTTTGAAAGTTTATGTTTTGGATGTACATGAATATTTTTTTCATGAAGTCTTTGTGGTTTCAGGGTAGACCAAACAGTTGACAACTTATAAACAATTCTGGTAACTATGGCCCTTTCTTCACCTCTTAGTTGAACTATAATTAACAGTTTAAAAAGAAATCAGCCTGAGTATGAAATAGTTGTCTACTGTTGCCTCTACACGTTTTGATCTGCTGCCAGCTGAGAAACCTTTGGGCAAAACTTTATAAGCTTATCTCCGGGTTCATTAGGGTTACCGGGAAAAGAAAGAAAAGACTGTCTTCAGGTTCCTGCTAATTAAAATAATTGCCAAGGCTCCTCTCCAAGGACCACTCTTTCAGTTATAAAGTGCATGTGTAAATGAAGCACTCCGGGCCATCAGCAAATTGACAAAAGCAAGTTAGAACCAGTAAGGCTTTCTGTTTAAACTGAGCTGGGATACAAGAGGCTCAGCTGAGGGAAAAAATGATGAGGGAATCTATTTTCAAGGGTTCTAGAGATTGTCTTTTCTGAGCAGATGTTTAGAGGAATATCGCAAAAATATGGTTCCCTTCCTTTTTTAAGGACCGTTATTGGAACTTGGATTTCACACTTATGATCCAAAATTCTGACCAACCATTTGCTGTTTTTTGTTTTTTGTTATTTTTTCAGTTAGGGGACTTCATGTTGATATTTCAGGGAATAACAGTGCTATCACAGATGCTGTCTGTGACTCACTCATGCACCAAGGGAATATTACTACAAGCACCTGTGTCTCTGCCAGTGGGAAGTCTCAAACCCCGGGAGCTTGCTCAAATTATGAATAGTGCAGGCTCAGTCTGGGGACTTTTGCCCCTGGGAGCAGCCATCCATCCAGAAATGACAACAGAAATTGGCAGATAAATACCATCAGCCTCCTTGGCTCTGGTGAGACAATTCCGAGGCCTGGTCTCCAGTGTCTCCCGGAAGTCCCCAGCGGGATTGTGCCCCAGGTGCCCTCAGTGGAATCCTGTTTACTATGCAGCCTCTACCTGCTTGCTTTCCTTGTCTATCCCATTTCCTCCTTTATCTCTTAGTTGCTAGGACCACTTTCCAAACGAACTACTTGCACTGTAATTCTTGTCTCGGGGTTTGCTTTTGGAAGGACCCAATCTAAGGTAAGTGCTATTGCTAAAATCAAAGTGTTGAGATATTCCAGTTTGGATGGATCCAAGCAAGTCATCTCTGATTTTATTTATGTTCTTACCTTCCTTCATCATAACCCAAAAAGGTATCCCCATAAAATTTGAGAATTTTGGCAATAGCTACATAATGCGTAGAGTTATCACATCTCTGATGCCTGAATATTAATAAATGTTCATGGAAATTGTTAAACCGACCAAAAAAAATTTTTAAGTTATTTCCAAGCATTTCATTTCATTTGTGATATTTTGATACAGTCACAGGGATTTCCTGGAAGTTATGTTAGATACCTATTAATTGAAAATGTGATCAGATCATTTGTGAAAGGAATTTTAGAGACAGGACAGGCAGTTTTAGGGACAAGGGCAGGGGGGAGGATCCATAGGAGAATACATATATGAAGGACAGAGATAGCTCCAATATGCCAGAATTACTTACCTTAACATTCTCAGAGGAGTGAAGAATGTTACGAGAGAAGGGAAAGAGTGAGGTACTGGGTGGGCTTTGAACTTTAAAACAGATACTATGCTGGAGAGTGACCACTTAAGAGAGCACGGGGGACGTAAATTAAGGAGGGGTCTGATTAGAAAGGATCATG
Organism: Lasiurus borealis; assembly: GCA_004026805.1. NCBI lineage: Eukaryota > Metazoa > Chordata > Mammalia > Chiroptera > Vespertilionidae > Lasiurus > Lasiurus borealis. Next base: position 5,755 of record PVJN01014759.1, on the reverse strand, counting down.
AAGAGAGAAAGAGGTCCCAGCATTTATAAACATGGAGACAGAGACTCAGAACTGATTTTTCCAGAGAGAGAGAGAGAGAACGCAAGTTTTTTTTCCATTTGGACCCCATCCCAGGGGGCGGGGAGGGGTTAGACACTTCTAATAAACTTCCAAATTTTTATTCAAAATCTTTTAGTCTGTAATTTTATTCTTCAAACTTTGTAGGACAAGAACCCAGAGGAGAGTCCACTCCTGAACTCCATGTAACAATTGGACACTAAGCATAGCTCAAGTCAGTGTCTCCATTACATCTTTCAGTTAAAATTGAAAAAGCTGAGTTTAAAACCAGGATATTTAGTATACTAACCCCCTATTTTATATATATATATTTAACTATCTGGAGAACCACTTTTTTTTTTTTTTTACAGATTCAATCAGACATTTGTCATAAAATTTTCAACATTGGGCTTTGCTCTATTATTAAACAATTTTTGCAAGGCTTTTTCCTCAATCCTCCCAAGTCTTTTATTTTATATTTTTCAATATATTTTATTGATTTTTTTACAGAGAGGAAGGGAGAGGGATAGAGAGTCAGAAACATCGATGAGAGAGAAACATCGATCAGCTGCCTCCTGCACACCTCCTACTGGGAATATGCCCGCAACCAAGGTACATGCCCTTGACCAGAATTGAACCTGGGACCTTTCAGTCTGCAGGCCGAAGCTCTATCCACTGAGCCAAACCGGTTTTGGCCTCCCAAGTCTTTTAAACACACCCTTGTTCTATTGACAAGCAGAGTAAAGTGGTAAACAGAAACTTTTAAGGGTGCAATGTCAAACTGCCTCTCTCATTTCCTCAGTTATTTCTAATTATCTGGAAGCCACAAAAAAAAGAAAATGGTGCCCATTCAGTCAACACCACTCAATTGTTGAAGTTACTTTAAGGTGTCCACACATGCAAACTAGGTAAAGAATACTGACTGAATTCAATCAACTGACAGGCTATTTATAAAATATCTGATCAATAATCTAATTATTAAGTCATGAGAACTGGTCAGAGAAAAGAGTTGATGAAACTGATGCCATAGACTCAAACCACCAGTATTTGAATGAGTTTTGTTCCATGCCATGATTGCAGATTGCATACTCCATGTAGCCAAACATGTTACAAATGCATTTTATGGGTCACCCTTACGAAAAGCCTTACACTCCTGAAGCAATTCAGTAGATGCCCCTCAATACTTTATGGTCTACAGTTACAGTTTTGTTCTTTAGTTTATTTGACATACTCTAAAACCCTTTTCTCTCTCATTCTGTTACATCTGGAGTATTGATCTAGACGTGATTTTAGTCACCAAAGGGGAAAATGAGAGTTAGGTCTATTTTTCTGTCTGCTGAGCTTGTTCTGGGTGGCCTGGGATGCTAGATTTAAAAAGATGGAAGATGAAAGGGGAAAGCAGAAAGAAAATACCAAATTTTGCCCTTCTTTTCCTCTGAAAGCATTTGACCATTGCTCAGCTCCTGGAATCTAAAGGAGGTTTTCGCTGCAGATAAGAAGTAGAAGCAAGGATTTCAAGCTTACGTATAAACCATATTATTCATCTTCTTCATTTTGTTGACTAGTGCTGAGTTCAAGTTGCATTTTGTGATGTTTTGAGGCTTCTCCTAAGGCATGAGCCTCTAGGAGATGAAGGGATACAGGATCCTTTTGTGCCTGATGCTGCTACTGTCTCACTGCGTACCTGAAAATTATTCCAGCACCTACTCCTATCTTTCTGGAAAATAGGGATGCTATGAATTAGGTAGAATCAATGCAGTATAAACCAGCAAAAATTCAAACAGACCTATTCGTTGATGCGACAGAAGACTAATAAAATTTGTGAATTAGGCAATGCTAAGAAAGATGCCAAATTCTTTAGAAGAGAAGATGGTGATAAAATAAGAACTTCATGGATTAGAAGTCACCCTGGCTTCAAGAAATGAAATGATGGCCCTTGCCAGTTGGCTCAGTGAATAGTGTTGGCCTGTGGATGAGAGGGTCCCAGATTGGATTCCAGTCAAGGACGGGTACCCGGTTGTAGGCTCCTCCCCAGCCTGGGTTCTGGTTGGGGATCCTGCAGGTGGCAACCAATCAATTTGTCTCTCTCACATCGATGCTTCTATCTTTCCCTCTCTCTTCCACTCTCCCTAAAAATCAATGTAAATTACCCTCGTGTGAGGATTAACAAAAACACACCAAAAAAATGAAATGATGAAGTGATAAATAATAATAATAATAATAATAATAATAATAATAAGATCTTCACATGGAAATTGAAGTTTTCCTCTAAGGAAGATGTATAAATCCAGGTAAAATTATAAATGTGAAGGAAAGGTTGCTTGCCTCCATCTCATTTAGTTCTTTTTTCTGGAGATTCCTTCTTTTCTCTCATTTGGGGGTTCTTTGTCTCCCCATTTTACTGTCTCTTTGTATTTGCTTTTATGTATTAGACAGGACTCCTATGCCTCCCAGTCTTTGTGGAATGGGAAAGTGTCTTAAGGAGTCCGGTGGTGTAATCTCTTTGTTCATCTGAGCTGGATGCTGTAGGAATTCCCCTTGTGTGTGTGTTTTGGGCTCTCCTGTTGTAATTGGAACTTGATTGTTGATGTCATGTTGCTAGGAGGGATCTCCCTTCCAACCAGCTGCCAGTGTGGTTCAATCCCAATGCTGCAGGTGCTTGGCATCCTGCTGGCTTTTGCCTCGCTGCGCAGTCCGGGATGGTATCTGCAGCGGGACCCAAACTTCTGTTTCTGATCATTAGATCAGGCAAAGACTCAAAGCTTCTAGAGACGCTCTGCCTGTAGGCTGATTGGCTTCAGTCTGGAGTACCTGGAGCAACAGCCCACAGGTGGAGAGAGAGCTTTTTCAACAGGGAAGGGCAGTTGCTTCTGCCTGGATGCTGGTTGTTATTCTCAGTCTCTTAATGAGCCGCAGCATGAGGGAATGATTCAACACAGGAAACTGGGGTGTCTGCCTTCTGAGCTCCAATCCCAGAACCTCCAACCCTGGCTTCTGCTCACACAACTCCGGTCAGCTATGCCCTCTTTCTGCTGGAGCCCGAGGTGAATAGCTTCACATGAAATTTTGTGTATTGGCCCTTTAAGAGGGTTCCAGCATTTTCAGCTGCCTGTCCAGGCAGAAGGTAACCTTGCTTTTCACAGCCAGGTGTTATATTGACACCTTTCTCAATCCTGGTGCTCTAGGCTAGAGAGCCCAGCTTGGGGTTTAGGTCTCAGAGTTCTCAGTGGGACCCCCCACAGCTGAGATATCCCTCTGAAACTTCAGCTGCTGTCTGTGGGAGCCCAGGCAGACCTCTGAGGTCTCAGCCCTTCATCCCATCTCTGTGGTCCCCACTTTCCCTCCTTGGTTATCAGGGTTCTCTCTAGCTGATCTTCAGTTGATTATTCGGGGTGATTGTTTTGTATTGTAGTGGTAATCCCACTTTGGTCCTGGGTGTGTGCATCAGAGCTTCTACTTACTCTGCCGCCATTTTTATACTCCAATGTGATAAAATAAATTAAAGTGGAATTAACATTTGCGGTCCTATTATTGAAATAAGTTTGTATTGATAGCAGTAAAATCATTAGCTTTGAAGTCAGAATAGGGTTTCAAGTCGTGGCTTCTCCCTTTGCTAGCTGTGTGACTGAAGATAAATTATTATCCTTCTTTAGCTTTATTTTCTTCAAAAAAAACTGGGATAAGGTCATTGTTATAAGGATTTTGTGCAGGTTAAATGAGATCATGTAAGTCAGTGGTTCCCAGGGGCAGTTTTGCTCCTCTGAGAACATCTGGCAATGTTTGGAGATATTTTGCCTTTGGTTGTCACAACTTGGGGTGCCATTGGCATCTTGTGTAGGGGCCAGGGAAGCTGCTTCACATCCTACCCTGCACGGGAAAGCCCCCATAACAAAAAAGTATGCCACATCATGTCAGCAGTGCCAAGTTTAAGAAACCCTGGTTAAGTACATAGCCCACCATCAGATACGTAGTGAGCATGGAGCAAACTATACTTTCGCTAATTATACTTTAAAAGTACTACTTTAGCCAAAACCGGTTTGGCTCAGTGGATAGAGCGTCAGCCTGCGGACTGAAAGGTGTCTGGTTTGATTCAGGTCAAGGGCACATACCTTGGTTGCAGGCACATCTTCAGTAGGGGGTGTGCAGGAGGCAGCGATCGATGTCTCTCTCTCATCAATGTTTCTACCTCTCTATCCCTCTCCCTTCCTCTCTGTAAAAAAGCAATAATATATATATATATATATATATATATATATATATATATATATATATATATATATATATTATTGCTACTACTAAAGTAGTACTTTTAAAAAAAATATATATATATATATTTTTTTAAAAAAGTACTACTTTAGTGATTGCTACCTCAATAAGAACGTAGCGAGCTAATCTTTATGGGAAAGGACAAAGGAAGAAAATTGTAGGCTTGAGAAACATGCTGAAAATGATACTAGGTATAACGATGGAAGGCCTTAGTGGGACAAAGTATAAAATGCTCATTCTAAACTTTTTATTTGAGACACTAAAAAGAACAGGTAAAGTTTAAGCCATTAAGAAGGGATGAGGCCATTAAAATTTTTCTCTTGCTTGGGTGATGAGAAGCCTTTAGAAAAATGTAACCTATACAAACAAAGGAGACTGTATTAAACAACATTGCAGGGTATTAAAGCTATTAAAATTATTAGACTGTGAAATATGCTACCGAGAAAGTGCCAGATCCACCACCTCTGAGACACTTAACACTCAACTAACAAAACATTCCAAAGTGTATTTCTGGGAAAATGGAACTAACACCAAGAGGTCTACGAATTCAAGAGGCCTTTTCTCCTTTCCTTCTGATTGTGTTCCGGCAGTTACTTTTAAACTGGTAGGAGGCAAAAGGTCAAATTGAAAACGAACTTTGTGGGATCAAACCATAATATCAGTTACTTCATCAGTTTGGCCAAGATCATGGAAATTGGCAGAAGCTTATCTATGGGGAAAAAAAAGAAGGCTATTAAAGAGAAAAATATATCATAATCTATCAAATTAGCTTTAGTATCTGGGAAGTGTACACAGAGGACTTGACTTTGAGGGGAAAATTTCTTCAGACATAATCAAAACAACATGGAAATTGTTACATAGAAGTTAATGATAATTCCTTGTAAATTTTTAAATTGAATATCTATTCCTAGTTGCAGAGTAGATTTTTGTTTGTTGTTTTTTTTTTTAACATCAGAAATGGAATAAGTGCTCATAAATCTTTGGAAATGTTGAAGCATATATATATATATAAGCAGTTTGTAAACTCTAAAGTAATACAGCACATACAGACTATCTATGTACTTAGTAAATTATGATGGATTCCCTTTAATAAGAAAGTCATTTGACAAGCATCATCTCAGCTGATTAAACCAAACAATGTGGGCAGAACATAGGAAATGCAGCTGAGACAAGCTAAGTGACATGCTGAAGGCAGCTTGATGTGTTCACAAGAACTGCAGTGACAAAATTAGATTTTGCCTCACTGACCACTGGATCAGTGCCCTTTCTGTTGCTTTGACACAACCCCCCCCCCCCCCCCTGGCAAACACGCTTTCAAATGAGTGCTCATGAAAGAGCGGTGCTTAAGGTTTGTATTATACAGCCATCTAAATGTTTGTTTCTCTAGTTCATGATTGTGTTCCTACATGTAGCAGTGGGCATTCAATGGATATGCTGACTTCATGAATAAAGT
>PVJN01014758.1:0-44079 GCA_004026805.1 Lasiurus borealis | reverse complement strand
AACTGAAGTCCTTTCTGTGACTGAGGAACCAAACCTGTCCTTTCCTAAGAAGCGCTGGTTGCAGTAACCTCCTCCATCTTCCTTCCCCATCTCAGACATTTCCCTGATGTCTGTGGGACATTGAAAAAGCAGAGGGAAGATGATCCTTACCATACAATTTAAACACGAAAACATTCTTTATTGTATTAACTGTATATAGTATTCCAAAGATTCTGTAAAGTGGTATTTAGATGAAATACTTCATTCTCACATATTTTAATCAACTATTAAAAATAACTATAAAGTTTAAGCCTGGTTTTTATTCTGCAGTTTCCAAACGTTTAGACCATACTAAAAAATTACATCAATTACTGTTTTTAGGTTCAGTTGTTTTGCTGAGTCCTTTATAAGAATGAAAAAAAAATTCCTCAGCTTTTTTTTTTAACTTCTGTAAACTAGAAACAAAAAAGTGAGAGGAGGAAAGGAAACAAGGAGGAGTGAGAAGGACCTGGGAGCTTGTTCTGGGACTCACTGACCCGAGGAGCTGTGGGACAGAAGTGGGCATTCGACTTTCCTTTGCAAGCAACTTGGTTCTCAGCTTCAACCTCTTACTTTCTGATTCAGAATGGACTGAGGAATGAGAGGTAGGGACACCTGTAGCCTGGTAGCCTGGACTGGGCTTTAGCTTCCTCAGGCTTTAGCAATGGTAGCTGTGAGGTGTCCATAATCAGGACAGCAACAAGTGGAGCAGAAAAGAAGGGTGCATGGAGAGGTAAGAGATTAGGGAATGGAGTGGGGCAGCTTCTCATTAGGACTGTGAGGCAGCTTCTCATGCATGAGCTCAATGTAACATGCATTAGGATACACTTATGGCTTTTAATTCTGGTTCCCCATGAGATTCGCTTTCTACACATTTTTTAATATTTTGTTTTTAAATTTAATTATTTTTTATTAAGAGCAGACTTGGCTCAGAGGGCTCTGGCTTGTCTTTGTTTGTTTGTTTATTTATTTATTTATTTATTTAAATCTTTATTATTCAGATTATTACATTTGTTTCTCTTTTTTCCCCTCCATACCTCCCCTCCACCCGGCTCCCAACCCTCCCTCTACCCTTACCTCTCTCCCATTGACCTCATCCATAGATGTATGATTTTTGTCCAGTCTCTCCCTGTACACCCCCTCATCCCTTTCCCCCTGAGAATTATCAGTCCACTCCCTTTCTGTGCGCCTGATTCTATTATATTCACCAGTTTATTCTGTTCATCAAATTTTTGATTCACTTAATTTTTAGATTCACTTGTTGATAGATATGTATATGTTGTTCATGATTTTTTATCTTTTACTTTTTTCTTCTTTCTCTCCTTAAATAATACCTTTCAGCATTTCATATAATACTGGTTTGACGGTGATGAACTCCTTTAGCTTTTTCTTATCTGTGAAGCTCTTTATCTGCCCTTCAATTCTGAATGATAGCTTTGCTGGATAGAGTATTCTTGGTTGTAGGTTCTTGCTATTCATCACATTGATTATTTCTTGCCATTCCTGTCTGGCCTGCATCATTTTTGTTGAGAAATCAGCTGCCAGTCATATGGGTGCTCCCTTGTAGGTAATTAACTGTTTTTCTCTTGCTACTTTTAATATTCCCTCTTTGTCTTTTGCTCTTGGTATTTTAATTATGATGTGTCTTGGTGTAATCCTCTTTGGATTCCTTTTATACAGGGTTCTGTGTGCTTCCTGGACTTGTAAGTCTATTTCTTTTACCAGATGTGGGAAGTTTTCAGTCATTATTTCTTTAAGTAAGTTTTCAATATCTTGCTCTCTCTCTCTTCTTCTGGCACCCCCACAATTCTGATGTTAGTACACTTGAAACTGTCCCAGAGTCTCCTTACCTTATCTTCACATTTTTGGATTCTTTTTTCTTCTTGCTTTTCCAGTTGAGTGTTTTCTGATTCTTTATATTTCAAATTTTTTATTTGATTCTTGCCTTCCTCTAGTCTGCTGTTAGGTCTCTGTATAATATTTTTTATTTCAGTCATTGTATGTTTAATTTCTAGTTGGTCCTTTTTCATCTCTAGTTGGTTCTTTTTCATCTCTAGTTGGCTCTGTTTAATCTCCAGTTGGTCCTTTTTCATCTCCTCTTGGGTCTGGCTAACTTTATTCAACTTTTTTTAGGATATTCCTGAAAAACCCTGTAAGCGTGGTTTTGAACTCTATATCCAGTCATTTGTTTTCCTCTATTTCTTTTGTTTGTGATCCCTTTCCTTGTCTCTGCATTTTGACTATGCTGGGAGAACTTCTGTGTTGGATTCAGCCTTCTGATACAAGACTTGCAAAACTGCAAAAGCCTCTCTGTTGGGCTTGGGATGGGTGGAGTCTCAGGGCTTAATGGACTGCCGTGCCTTCCAGTCGGCCAAGCTCTCCATGGCCCCTGAGTCTCACGTGACTGAGTAATCCTGGAATGGTCCTTGTGTGCTCCTAAGCTCTCTCGCAGTGCCTCTAGACTGCTGCCTTTCCTGCTCTTCTGGGCTCTGGGACCATATGAATCTGGAGTTTAGTGGAGTTAAAAGTGACGCAGTCGGGATGCTTTGCCTTCCTCCCTCTTGTGAAAGCCAGTGGCATAATCAGCAGTCGGTCTTCTGTGCACAGTGCCGTGCCCGACTTCTGCCCTTCTGCGACTCCCCAAAATTTCCGTGCACTTCTCCCTTTTCACAGTCCAAACTCCACCCGGATCAGTTTCTGCTGGACCTGGGGTTTAGTGTAGTAGGATAAGGGGTTCAATGCCATTGGGAGTCTCAGTCTTTCTCCTGCCAGAGGAAGCCAGCCAGGTTCTCCAGTACCCGCTCTTTCCACGCAGGTGTCTCCATACCTCAGCTTTTTGCAGCTCCTCTGGGTCTCTGTGAGCCCCTCACTTTCCTTCTAGTTGTAGAATTTCCACTCAGCCAGCTTTCCTATGGTTCTGGATGATGTCTGTTCTGTCTTTTAGTTGTAGTTTGGAAATTGTTGTGCGAGGCAGCAGTGTAAGTGTCTATGCCGCCATCTTGGTTATCTCTATCTTGTTTTTGTTTATTGGGTGAAAAAAAAAAAGAGTGGGGCGGGGGTGGAGAAAGAAAGATGACCAGACACAGATGATCTGCATTATGATTGTGGCTTCATCTCCAGTTTCAAGTTACATCCTTAAAAGTTGGGAAAGGAAAAAAATTGGAAAAGGAGCATGCTATCCCCTGACAAGGCTATAATTCACTGCTCAGGCTGAAACTTGCTTAGGCTAACTCTCTTAGCTTTATTCTTGGTATGTTCTAAAAATTAGGGCAGACCAGCACAGCACTTTATGGAATATAAGAAGTATTCCTCTGCCCTATCAATGTCCTATGTCCGACATGTCCAGGAAATATGCACATCCACTTGATATTTTCACATGGATATTTTTAACAGGACAGAGAGAATGCAGAGTTTGTAAGGTCTTCTTGACATTCTTTATTGACTCTTTTATTAATATATACCTTTTATTGGTTTATAACCTAAATCTATCTTTAAATTTTGATGCACACTTCATTTTGAAAAGCAAAATAAATATTGCAAAACTCAGTTTGTCTGAACATGGGAGGACTGTTAAAATTTGTGGCCAAAAGGATTTTGAAGACTTTTAAAAAAGGAGAAAAATCAATCTATTTCTCTTCTGGAACCTCAAACTCCTTCAGTCATAAATAGACCCATAGATATTACATTTTATTGGTCTGACATATGTCAAACCAAATTGCCCAGCTAAAACCTCAGATTGTGATGAATACTAGTTACACTCATCAGTAGTTCCATAGCTGTTCTCAACAACTAGGACCACGAGACAGTGAGATCCATGAAACCTGTGAATTCACAATTCTTGGCTGTATCCCCAGGTTGTCATAGTCCCAGGTCCTTCCTCAACAAATGCTCACTATCCTCTTAGCAGCTGGTTAAGCCTTATGTTTGCGGAGAGGATGTTCACATGAGATGGCTTTGCTTCTCAGTGATGACCCTGGCATTGGGTAGAGGCACTGGACTGCATTATAATATGTGTCTTCCCAGTGCAGCAATAACATCCAATCTGAGATCCTCACAGCATTGGGAACACTTTGGGACTTGCAGAGAGTCACTGCAAGTATAGAACCAAAAATAGATGAATTTTTCATTATAGAGCTAGGCTTATGCTTACTGTGCCAGAAACAAAGTAAAACACCTTCACTGTCTTAAGATGGTGGGTGCTTTGCACAAGACTGCTTCAGAGAATAGCACTGTAAAATTATTTCTACTGGGATGTTCTTCTAGGTTGGCAGATTGCCATGGCATCTAGACCCAAAATGATGGCCCCCATTTGCCTGGTGGAAAACAACAATGAGCATCTGTCAGTCAATCAGAAAGCTCTAGAGATTCTTGACCAGATTTATCAGCCAGTGGTGGTCGTGGCCATTGTAGGACTATATCGTACAGGCAAATCCTACTTGATGAATCGGCTTGCACGACAAAATCACGGTGAGTGGTATCTCAGGCAGAGGACTATTCTTTGACTCCAGCTATGTCACAGTTTCTTAGTTTTCTTCACTAGTCACATGAAGAAAGAGCTAAATTCCTTTCAATAAACCAACCTTCTAATTCTCACCACTAAATTATTGCCTTAATGTATTTTATTACCATATTCTATGTTTTACTCCTGTTAAGGAAAACTGATCCTACTAATGAATAGACTCCTTCTTTTACCTGAGCAAGCACTGGGGTCTTGAAATTGTGCCTCCTCCCTCATAACATGTTTTGCTTTCTCTATAGAATATTTCCATCAACATATAAAGATGTTTGAATATCTATCATCATGTTTAAAAAAATTTGTGAGTTCACATTCCATTGTGTCAAATAACCCTTTCCATATGTTCTGCCATGTTTTTATCACTTTGACTGGGAAACATACTATCTCATTTTTTTCTCCCTTCTATCCACTTCTATCCACCTTTAGTGGACTATTATTTTAAAATGCCCTTATGATGGTCTTCAGTGACCTTTCTTATATCTGGTTCATTGTAAGTTCTTGCTGGGTATCATTCTCACAGTTAACATTCATCTCCTCCTTCAAATAGATGACACACAAAGTTAAATATTCTTGCAAAATAGAAAAAGCACCATCTTATATTCTGGGGTAATTCCATTCTAAAAAGTCTGACTTTGAAGTCCCTTGGCTGCTTAGATTGTCTGTTGTCACTGTGGGTTGGGTCTCCCCTTCCTTTATAGGTTTCCCTCTGGGCTCTACGGTGCAGTCTGAAACCAAGGGCATCTGGATGTGGTGTGTGTCTCACCCCTATAAGCCTGATTGCACTCTGGTCCTTCTGGACACTGAGGGCCTGGGCGATGTGGAAAAGGTAAGGCAGAGAGTCACAGATAAAATGTTTTCAACATGGATATTCTCATAATGAACTCTTTAACTTAACTGCTTGATCTATTTTTGAAATCTAGAAACCCAACTATACATCAGGCAAATGCTCGTGTGTTTGACTTTTATTTCTAGGTAAGGTGTCATGAAACATTGTGTAATATTTTTTCTATTTTTAGGCACTCATGAATAATTTGATTCAATTTAGTAAACAATTGCTGAGCACCATCTTCCCAAGTCTTTAAGTTAGTACTGTAGATACTAGTGACCCATGTAAAAGCCCTGCTCTCAAAGAGTCTGTAGTCCTATGGAGAAGTTCACCAAGTACTCACCAAGCATTCTGAAAGACTTTGAGACACCTCTGAATGAGATAACTCTATAAAGGCATGGTTATCTTTCAACAAAATTTAAAATGAGTTTTTTATATTTTAGTTTTTTACTGAAGGGTAAAATGAAGGATTTCTCCTTTTCTGCTTTTGTTTGAGACTTTTGGAAATAGTACCTACATTTCTACAACTTTCTATTTCTACCCAAAGAAGATTTAGAAATTTTGTGTTTATTTTGTGTATCAAACAGTCTTGCTGCCTAAATAAACTTTTGTTTGTCATAAGTACCACTTCTTATTATAATCATTTTTTTTAATTGGGCTTTGGAAGATAAATGAATGAATCAGCATTTCCCTCCAAGAATTTCCAGGTATTTTCCACTTTTGCTCTAAGGAACAACTTTAGACAGTGTTTGTAATAGAAAGAAATTCTGTATTGTGCCAGTATTTAGACCAGCTATGTTTTATACAAATAAATTAACCCCTCCTTTAAGGTCCTTCATCTGGTTGCACTAGGCTCACTATCCAGCTTTAACTTCTCCCCCGCCATCTGCCCAAGGGAAGCAGTCTTCAGTTTATTGGCATTGTCAATCTATCAACAAGACAGGTGTTATTTTCTGCATGAAGTGAGATGGTTTTCAATCTGCCATAACCTGTTCCCACACATCTTCACCTTGAAAATGTAGCATTTCAAGCTTTAGTCAGGGTACATTATTCCTTCTTCACTTTCACAGTTTTGATACTGCTGCCGAAGGTCTTCTCGGCGCTTGCTTTGAATTCAGTTTTCAGTGCATCCTTCTCTGTTTTTGCATTGATGTAGGAGTAGTGGATGCAGCTGAGTCCAGCCTGTCGCAGGTAGGCCACCATAATGCTGCGAGAGGGATGATAGTCAGACTTAATCATGAGGACTCCTCCATGTAGGTTCAAGGTTCAACCTAGCCCAACTTTAACTTCTTGACTTACCTTCTGCTCCAGTCAGATCAAACAACTCTCCTTTCATGAGAAGAGAGCTCTGTATGCTGCCACTGTCTACTTTTGCTTCTGTGGGTCTTCACACTTGCAGGATACCTTCATTTATTAAAATTCACACTCTACCAAGTCTTTAATTTTCAATTAAGATGCTGAGGAAGACTTCATGTCATGTAAAATATTTCAACATTCATAGTTCTGGTCTTTCGTGTTGTACTTGTAAATTTTAATTTACTATTTTTTTAAATTTATCTTTAATATTGAAAGTATTACAGATGTCTCCCTTCATCTCTCCCATTGATGCTTTCTTCCATTTCCATCCCCTCCTCAGGACTTTACCATGCTATTGTCAGTGTGGATAGGTTGTACATTCAGGCATACAAGTTCTCTCATGATCTCTTACCTCCCCACCTTAATTTACTACTATAGCTACGGGTTCCAGTGTTTATACATGTAATTATGATGTAAGCCTCCTGTAGATATTATCTTTGTTATATTCATTGCTATAGATGTTTGTCATGGCGTTGAATTAGGCACCTTGAAAGTAATATTTGTCATTTTAAACTGCTTTTTAATTTTAACAACAGTGGAAATAATCACAACTTTCCATAAACATTTCTTGACTATATCCTCAGTTATGTTAACTATGGAATATTTTATATAGTCCATGAGCAACAAATATGTGTAGAATAAACATGTGCTAACACCATTCATTGAACCTAATAGCACACCAGGTGCTGCACTAAGTTATTTTATATGTTATTTTATTTCATTTGATTCAATACAAAGAAAATTCTGTGATGACAGAATCCTTTTATATATGAAAGAATCACAGTCACAAGTAATGTTATTATAATTGCTAAAGCTTATATTTATATACTAGTGACCCATCATATGAAATCACCTGAGACCCAGGAACCCTTCACCCTCCCACTCCGGGGGCCATGGAACCACCCTGAGTCCTGGAGTGCTGCCCCGATGCCCCGCCTCCAGGCCCCACTCAGCATCTGCTGGACCTCACACCTGTGGCGCACTTGGTGGGTTGTGGAAATCCCAGCAGAAGCTGTGTGCAGCAGATGTAGGGACCACTGTGCCCCCTTGGGGTCACAGGAACCCCATTGGAAGCTGTGCAAAGCTAGGCGTGCCACCATCTTGTGATGGTGTTATAGTGTGAGGGTCAATTTGCATATCAGCTCTTTATAATATAGGATATGCTGGTCTTCAAACATATTTATTTGCATGGTGAGTACATTACCTGAAATGAAGTGAAGGACTGTTAGACTTAGTGTCTGAATGAATTTCTATAGGGTAAAACCCTGAATGTCTTGCCCTAATATACTTCCAGGGTGACCCTAAGAATGACTCGTGGATCTTTGCCTTGGCCGTGCTTCTGTGTAGCAGCTTCATCTACAACAGCATGAGCACCATCAACCACCAGGCCCTGGAGCAGCTGCAGTATCCTTCCAGAAACCCAACTTCCATGTGTCATGGAGGCTATGGGGATGGAGATCCAGTCAGTTTCTCCTTTCCTCTCACTTAGTTGCCTTTGGTAGACCAAAAGGAACCAGAGTGAAAGAGAATGTTAAAAATACTCTTTCTTTTAATGAGAGAAATGTGGGAATTATGGGTAGAACATTTATTTTCCTTAGCCAGGTCCTAGTTACGTGACAGAGTTGACAGAACTCATCAGGGCAAAGTCCTCGCCTACACCAGATGGAGTAGAAGATTCAGCAGAGTTTGTGAGTTTCTTTCCAGACTTTATCTGGACCGTACGGGATTTCACTCTGGAGCTGAAGTTAAATGGTCACCCTATCACAGCAGATGAGTACCTGGAGAATGCCTTGAAGCTGGTTCCAGGTAACATAGTGTGGCTGGGCAGTGAATGGTCCAGTACAGGGTGGGAGGCACTAAACATCATGTCTGGAGTTGCATTGGTACTTGAGACTAGAAGTCTCCAGAAATGATCGCTGGGAAGGGGTTGAAAAGCTCTATGGACTGCAGTTTAAGTTCACATAAGAAAAGTAGAGCCTAAAGTAGAGTAAAACTATTCGTAGCCCATTTGTTCTTTTTTAAAAAATATATTTTATTGATTTTTTACAGAGAGGAAGGGAGAGGGATAGAGAGTTAGAAACATCGATGAGAGAGAGACATTGATCAACTGCCTCTTGCACATCCCTTTCTGGGGATGTACCTGCAACCAAGGTACATGCCCTTGACCGGAATCGAACCTGGGACCTTTCAGTCCACAGGCTGATGCTTTATCCACTGAGCCAAACTGGTCTTGGTCTTGGCACCCATTTGTTCTTTATACATTGTAATTGAGAATCCAAATGTAACTTTGGATACAGAGTTGCTAAAGCCTTCTAAAGATCAGACATTTATGTTTATTATTTTAGTATCTGCTTTTCTGTGTTGAGAAAAACAACTGATCAAATACTAGTTTGACATAAAATTACAATGAAAAGCCTATCTAATGAAAAAATATTTTTCATGTAATGAGACATGATTCTTCTGAAAGGGACATATAACTCTCTAATGTCTTCATACATAGTTATCTGTAAATATTCCTTTATATTCTAATAAGCTGAAAGAAGAAGGTTTTGTCTTTTCAACCTAATTATTTGGGATATTTTTGAAAAGTATCATAATATAATTTTAATTTCTATATCATAGATTTTTATTTTTAAAACAATTTTATTTTTCAAATAAAGTTTACACTCAATATCATTTTGTATTATTTTCTGGTGTATATCATAGTGGTTAGGTATCATATACTTTATAAAATGATAACCCCTATATTTCAAGTACCTCCTGGCATTATGCATAATTATCACAATATTTTTAAATATATTTCCTATGCTGTGTTTTACATTCCCCTGACTATTTTGTAACTACCAACTTGTATTTGTACTTCAACTTTTTCCTCCAGCAGTCCAACACCACTCTTCCCACCCCATCCCCAATAGCCATTGTTTTTTCTCTGTATCTGTTAGTCTGTTTCAATTTTGTTCCTTTAGAATCCACATATAAATTAAATCGAATGATATTTTCTTTCTCTGTCTAACTTATTTCACTGAGAATATTATTCTCTAGATTCATCCATGTTTTCTCAAACGATATTATTTCATTATTTTTTTTTATAATCAAGTAGTATTCCATTATGTATATGTACCACCTCTTGTTTATCTACTTGTCTATTGTTGAGCACTTGGGTTAATTCCATATCTTGGATATCCTACATAATATCCTATATAATAAAGATGTAATATACAAATTGACCATCACTCAAATACACAAGATGGCCACCTCCATGTGGTCAAAGATGGGTACCCCCATGTGGACACAAGAAGGCCATCAGGGGAGCGCAGTTGAGGGCGATCAGGTCATTAGGGGAGGGGACTTGGGAGGGACCAGGCATGCAGGGGAAGGTAGTTGGGGGTGACCAGTCCTTCAGGTGAGGGAGTTGGGTGGACCAGACCTGCAGGGGAGGGTAGTTAGGTGTGACCAGTCCTGCAGGTAAGGGGAGTTGAGGGGGACCAGGCCTGCTGGGGAGAGTAGTTGGTGGCAACAAGTCCTACAGGTGAGGGCAGTTGGGGGAGGAGGGAAATCAGGCCTGCAGGGGGGGTAGTTGGGAACAACCAGACCTGAAGGAAGGGAAGTTGGGGGCAACCAGGCTGGCAGGGGAGTGGTTAGGGAGTGATCAGGTTGGCAGGCAGAAGCCGTTAGGGGCAATTAAGCAGGTAAGAAGGTGAGCGTTTGGAAGCCAGCAGTCCTGGATTGTGAAAGGGATGTCCTTGAGGGATCCCAGATTGCAGAGGGTGCAGTCTGGGCTGAGGGACACACATCTACATGCATGAATTTTGTGCACCGGGCTGCTAGTCATAAATAATGCTGCATTAAATATAGGAGTCATATAGTCTTTTTAATTAGTGTTTTGGACTTCTATGGATACATAACCTAAAGTGAAGTCACTGGGTCTTAAGGCAGTTCTATTTTCAGTTTTTGTGAGAATCCTCCATATCCTTTCCCATAGTAGCTGCACAAATCTTTATTCCCATCAACAGTGCACAATGGTTCCCTTTTCCCCACATCTTCCCCAACCCTTATTGCTTGTTGATTTATTAATGAGAGCCATTAAGACAGGCATGGAGTGATATCTCATTGTGGTTTTAACTTTCATTTCTCTGATAATTAGCAATGTTGAACATCTTTTCAACATTGGCCTTCATGTCTGAGATTTTACTATGTTTTTTTCCTAGTAGTTTTGTGGTTTTGAGTCTTAGATTTAAGTCTTTAACCTATTTTGAGTTTATTCTTGTATATGGTATAAGAAGGTGGTATAGTTTCACTTCTTTAGCACATTTTTGTCCAATTTCCCAACATCATGTACCAACTAGGCTGCCTTTACCCCTTTGTATGTTGTTTTGCCTCCTTTGTCATCTACTAATTGATTATATTTGCATGGGTTTATTTCTGGGCACTGTTGTGTTCAATTGATCCATATGTCTCTTTTTATTCCAGCACCATGCTGCTTAGATTACCATTGCATTATATTATAGTTTGATATCAGGTAGCATGATACCTCTAACTTTGTTCTTATTTCTCAGTATTTGTGTGGCTATTTGTCGTCTTTTATGCTTTCATATAAGTTTTTGGATTGATTTTTATGGTGTTGTAAAAATACCTTTGGTATTTTGACAGAGATTGTGCTGACTTCATAGATCCTCTTGGGCATTATTTTAATGATGTTAATTCTTTCTATGTGTATCATAGTTTTTTTCCCCCCAATTTCCATGTATTTACCCTTGCTATAATTTCAAAATAATAAAAACGTTTGAATGGGTTACATTTACATGGGCATGAAGGTATCTAATGAACCCTTAAAAAAAAACACCACTTCTGATTTATACACTCCTGATTTCATGTTTCTATTTATGATTTATCAAAACAATGAGAAATGGACTACACAGAGCAGCAAAGCTATCAAATGAAATACAGTTTTTTACCTTAAAGATTTTAGAAACTAATGGTGATATCTTAAAATTCCGTTTTAGCTACATTTGCTCTTTACTCTTCAGAGGTTTTTATTTATTTATTTTAAAAATATATTTTATTGATTTTTTTACAGAGAGGGAGAGGGAAAGAGTTAGAAACATCGATGAGAGAGAAACATCGATCAGCTGCCTTCTGCACAGCCCTGCTGGAGATGTGCCCACATCTAAGGTATATGCCCTTGACTAGAATCAAACCTGGAACCCTTTAGTCACAGGCAGATGCTCTATCCACTGAGCCAAACCGGTGAAGGCGAGGTTTTTATTTTTTAAAAAAACTAATGCTATACACATATTTGCATCTAAACAGTTTTCCTTAAATAATCTGGTGTTATTTCCAACATTGCTTCATTAAGTCTTGTTTGAGCTTTTCATTTTGATCCACAGCTTTATTTCCCCATGGAATCAAATAGATCATAAAGTTACAGTTGACCTGTTTTTCTGTTATTCTTTCAGTAGCTTATATAGATAATATGGGCAATACTCTACCATTTTTAAGTTCTATAACAGCAATAGGTTATGGTTATTGTTTTTTAACCAGGTTTGTTCTCTTTCAAATTTTTTTCCAAGAGTTGTATCATTGGTACATGTGATGTTAAAGAAGCACTTGGATATCTATGCTAAAGGAGCTGTAAACACAAGTTATACAGATAGAATAGGCAAAGATACAAAAATCCCTGTCATAGAAATATTTAGGTCCCTTCCGAATGCTTCTAAAGTTATACCTGTTTTTATTTGTTTTCACCTTTCAGGCCTGAATCTCAAAGCTCAAATATCCAATCTCCCTAGAGAGTGCATACGGCATTTCTTTCCAAAACGAAAGTGTTTTGTCTTTGACCGGCCAATAAATGACAAAGAACTCCTAGCTAATATTGAGAAGGTTGCAGACAACCAACTGGATCCTAAATTCCAGGAACAAACAAAGAATTTCTGTTTTTACATTTTCACCCAAGCAAGGACTAAGACCCTCAGGGAGGGAA
This sequence comes from Lasiurus borealis, assembly GCA_004026805.1. Taxonomy (NCBI): domain Eukaryota; kingdom Metazoa; phylum Chordata; class Mammalia; order Chiroptera; family Vespertilionidae; genus Lasiurus; species Lasiurus borealis. The sequence continues at coordinate 31,383 of PVJN01014758.1, read as the reverse complement.
TCATAGTCACTGGGAAACGTGAGTCTCCATTTCCCATTTTGTGGGGCCTCTTATTTGTTGAATATACTATAGGATGTGTTCTCCAGGATTTGTGTTTGATTCTACATAGAAGTATGGGTCTACAGATGTTCATACTCCATGAAGACACATGTATACTTATCACACTTTTGGGTGTTTATAAATTTCTCTCCAAAATTACAACCATTGACAGCAAAAACTGCAGCATCCATACATATAAAAAGTTTTCTACTAATAATGAATCACTAGTAGTATAAAAACAGAATACACTATTTCCTAAATTGGAGCTTTTTATAATGATTTGCAAGGAGAATACAAAAGATATTTTGGAGATTTAGGCAATTTAACAATGCACCTTAGCTGATAAAGCTCTGAGAATTTACTGGATGCTATATAATTAGGAAAAAAATAGAATCACATTTACCATATGTCATCTGTATATCTATGTAAATAATTTGCTTCTATGAATTTTAATGGAAAATTGTTTTCCATATATCCTTTAGTATGTTAGATAAAGGAATATATTGAATTATTTTAGCCTTATAGTCTAAAAAAACATAAAAATTAAGAGTCAATGGAACAATAGTGTTACTGGAGGAAATATGTTTGTTCTGTGGTATTGTGTGAAAGGAATTTCAGGGACCCTCATGTAGAAAGAGTTTTAAGCAATAATGGCAATGTCTCTTAAAGTGAAAACAAAGTACACTCTCAGGGAGAGAAAGAGCAATCAGGCTAGAGAGCAGCTCCTCCCAGAGGTATTGGTTAAGCTTTCCCATATATATTTGGGTTGAAGAAAAAGCAGGCTTTCCTGAAAACTATCCATTCTCTTTCCTTTCTTCTTCAGGGCTTGTGCCCTTCCCCTATGCAATTTTTCCTGCAGATTTTCCAGTTCTGTGCTCTCACCCATTTATGGTCCGAAACTTGGATCCTATTGAATATGCTTCATAGTTCTGCTTGGTCATTTGGCTCCTATTTTGCAGGTACTTGCTAAAGGAATTCCCTCTGCACCATTTTCTCTCATCCTGCTTAATTGGGTGGATTCCACCGGGTGTCTGTAAGGCTGTATTTTCCTACTTAATCAGGCTTTATCAGATGTCCTATTCCATTTGCTACCTGGTCTTCTGTTAATATCTACCTAATTGCATAGTCCAACAATAGAAGGAACTAATGTGTTTGTGTTTGTGTGTGTGTGTGTGTGTGTGTGTGTGTGTGCACGTGCATGTGTGCACACGTGCCCGTATGAGTGTCTGTGTGTGAGAGATAAAAACACAGAGATATTTAGAGATGTAGATTCTGAAATATAGATCCCGTTGAGTGATAAATTAATATTTATCTCTTAAATTTCCTGGCTTATTAGGGCTAAGGACTCTGGTGGTGACTTATGTGGATACCATCAACAGTGGAGCAGTGCCTTGTTTGGAGAATGCAGTGACCACTCTGGCCCAGCTTGAGAACTCAGGGGCTGTGCAGAAGGCAGCCGACCACTACAGCGAGCAGATGGCCCAGAGAGTGAGCTTCCCCACAGACACGCTGCAGGAGCTGCTGGACCAGCACGCAGCCTGTGAGAAGGAAGCCATTGCAATCTTCATGGAGAACTCTTTCAAGGATGACAACCAGGAGTTCCAGAAGAATCTTGTGGTACTTTGTCTTAGTATTTATTTACCCTTTGTGACTCTTCCCTTGAAAAATGAAGCCTAGTAGAGCTTTTCTGACCTAATCCTCCTCTCTTACTCATAGATTGAGTATTCTGGATTTTGAAGGATAGAGTTTAAAAACACTGCATTTTTGTTGCTCTCTCATCACAGTAGTTTATCCAAAAATTTCTCAGATCTCTGATGCATAATTAGCATATATTGCATTCAAATCTGCCCAGAATACCCAAAAGTCATTCCTTGGCTAGTCACTTTCTTGAGGGATTCTCCCATTCCCAGGAACCAAATGTCTCTTAACAGACCCTCATACCAGGTTGTTTTTAACTCCTATGGCTCCTTGTTGTATCATTGTGTCATTGAAGATGCAATTAACAAAAGTTACAGCTGCAAGGAGCCATAGACATAAGGTAATTCAATGCCAACATTTTTGATGAAGGATCTGAGACCCTAGGGTGTTAGAAGCTTTTTCCTGCCTGATATGGAATATTTAGGGTTTTGAATAAAAAGGAAGCATTATAATTCCTGTTTTATTCCTGTTCTTTTCCAACAGAATGCTTTTATCATGAGGACCACAGCTAGACCACCAGATTTTCTGGAATTTTTTGTCCTCTATTTCTTTTTCCTGGCGATACACCTCTCTACTTCCCTTACAGGAAATCATAAAGGATAAGAAGGATGGATTCGTGTTGCAGAATGAAGAGGCATCTGTTAAATACTGCCAGCAAAAACTTGAGCAGCTTTCCATGTCCCTAATGGAAGACATTTCAACAGGCATTTTCTCTGTTCCTGGTGGTCACAAGCTCTACATGGAAACAAAGGAAAGGATTGAACAGGACTACTGGCAAGTGCCCAGGAAAGGAGTGAAGGTGAGGAATATCGGGGAACACAGGGATCCTATAGATTAAAGTCCAGAGAATCTCCTTGAAATCAGAGAGCACATCACCAGTATCAGAGCATGGGGATATCAAGACTGTTTTAGCATTTAAGTTTATTTCATCTTTTTTTTTCCTGAAAAAAGTCATAATATCCATTCTCAGAAATAAATATGGATTTCTGAAATCCATGAAAGACAGAAGTGAAATAATCATTTTTCCATCTAACAAAATGACATTCAGTTTGTCAAAGGCAAACAATTTACAAGTTAAAATAAGAGTTTTTGTATTCAAGGCTGATCAAAAGAGAAAAGGAAATCAAACACACAACTGCATATACCGTTAAAATAATTATAAATCTGATATAGTTAGCTACATAGGTGTAGTACCAACTAATATTAAATAATAATGATAATAATGCAATTAATATTTATTGAACTCTTATTGTTCAGACATAATATTGAGTTCTTTTGTGAGAATTTTAATTTTATCCTTCAAATTACAATAAGAGGCATCTATACATTTTTGGGAACATTTCACACATCTGGATTGAGAGGCAGAGATGGGTTAAAATGACTTGCTTAAAGGTATAGCCAGCAAGTAGCAGAGGAGAACAGCAACATTAATTGGAGACATTTCTCTCTGAAAGGTAAATATACAAAAGCACCAGAGACAGTGGTTTTGCAGCACTGAATATGGTTCTCACTGGCTGGAATGTAGAGTCAATAGAAGAATATAGCACTAAGAGAGAGATTTCAGGGGTATGGAGAGCTTCTGGTCTCTAATAAGATTGGAAACTGTATGGAGACACAAAGCAGTTTTAATCAGGAAGGAAAAAATAACGTGGACATTGTTATTTTGAAGCCTATTCTTCCCAGTGGAAATTGAAGTACTTTGTTCCTTCTTGTCTCCTCAGGCAAATGAGGTTCTCCAGAGGTTCCTGCAGTCTCAGGCAGCAATAGAGAATTCCATCCTGCAGGCAGACAAAGCGCTCACAGATGGGGAGAAGGCCATGGCAGGTAAAAGGCAGGGCTGGGCTCCCAATGGGTGGTAGGTACCTGCAGTGTCTTTGACAGCTGTGAGAACAAAACCTCCTGAAGCAAGCAGCTTTCTCTCCTTCTGTGGGAGATACTCTCTAACTCTGAAAACATCAGGCCACATCAGCCAACCAGGGCCTTTCCCATCACACTCTGAAATGTGCTCTTGATAGTGTGGCAAGGGAGCAATTCTGATTCTTCCACCTCATCTTCCAGTTTGGCTTGTTCTCAGAGCTAAGGATGGTAGAGATTAGTCCTCTCTTAATTTTCTTCCCTCTCTCAAACCTCCCTGGAACAGCGGAGCGGGCCAAGAAGGAGGCAGCTGAGAAGGAACAGAAGCTGATGAGACAGAAACTACAGGAGCAGCAGCAGCAGATGGAGGCACAGAAGAGGAGTCTCGAGGAAAATATATTGCAACTGAAGGAGAAGCTGGAGAGGGAAAGAGAGACTATATTAAGAGAGCAGAATATGATGTTGGAGCATAAATTGAAGGTAAGTCATGCCATGGCCTCAGTAGTCCTTCATGGTCATTGTCATGGTGCCTCAGGTGGGATGGAGAATGTACAACAAGACCATGGAGGCAACACCATTGGTATTTACTACTTGTGATTTGCTAAAGGCTTGAATCTTCCCCTTGTTCCCTTTCTTTGCAAAAAATATCTTTGAAATCTACTCTCTGCATACACTCCTGAGTGAGTGGTCAGGACAAGCATCTCATCTCTAAATACTTAGACAATATAAATAGGTTCTGAGGTGTGATTTGGGGTCATTTTAAAATGAGTTATTTTATCTGAATAGACAGGTATTTGAAACACATGTATTATGACCACCACCTGGTTTGCTTTACCAAAATCATTGCCTATTATCAGGAACCATGCTACTACCCAAAGACACTAAGGTAGATCTATGCTGACAATAAACTGTCAGAAATGTCCAGATTAAAAATACAGGGATATGACAGCTTCAAACTTGCTGCACTGTTCCCAGGTATAGAGAATCTAACCAAGTTATCATATGGCAAAGGAAGAATTTATGATTGGCTGTCTGTATGTGTTTATAATACGCTTCTAGGGCAATGTATAATTTCCCATTATTTCTATATTTGGTTGGCCATATTATTCCAAGTGGAACTGAGAATTGGGGCCAGCAGACCAAGGTTACTTTGTCCTCAGGCCAGGTTTAGCATCCTAGCAAAACCCTATGGATATTTGAATATTTGTAAGACTGTGAACTATGCTTTATTTCAGTGTTTAGGTCTAAGACAAGATTTTTTATTATTGCAAAATTATCCTTGATTGTGTAAGAGAGGACAATTTTAAGAGTGAAATGAAAGAGTTATTAAATAGAAAATGAAAAACATGGGATTTTAAGAAGTTTTACTTCCCTTCTCATTTCTTTTTAAGATTCAAGAAGATCTGCTTAGAGATGGATTTAGAAAGAAATCTGAAGAGATGAATGCAGAGATCAATCATTTGAGAAATACCATTGATACTACTCAAAATGATAGTACTCCCTGGATTGCAAGAACCATAGATAGAATTGGCACTGAGCTCTCTTCAATATTGTGTGCTCCTGGTAAACTTGTTGGTAGCATTGTGAGAGGCATTGGCTCACTGTTTAAAAAGAAATAATTTTCCTTTGAAAGAAATTATAGAATGGGGATATATGCTATGGGTTGTTTTTAGTGTGCATGTTTTCAATTTAATTTATCCAAGTCTTAAACAACAACAAAAAAAGATGCCTATTAAATAATATCAATGCCTATCTCTCTTAGGTAGAATAAATGCTCCTATGCTTTGATATAGCACATTTACTTTATGAAATATATATGTTTAAATAAATATACTTACAAAAAATGCATGGATTTATCACTTTAAATGACAATTGATTGGAAACTAAATAAATGTTCATTTATATAAATTGTTAATATAATTAAATATGTGCACATGCTGGAATATTATTCAACCAGTAAATAGAGAATTTAGCTGTATTTTTATAAGTATACAACAATGTTGAAAATACATTGTAAAGTGAAAAAAGGAGGTACACAAGAAGTCTATAAGGTGTTTATTGAAAAAAATGCAATTACTGTGTGTATTCATATATATGTGCACACATTGAATAATTATAGGAATCCTCAAAGAAGCATTATCTGTTCCAACTTGGGAGAAGTGGGTAGGATCAAGGTAAACAATGCACATGCTTTTCATTATATACTCTTTCTTCTACATCCTGTAAAAAAAATAAACCCTATATAATAAGGAGGCAAATTGACAATCACACCATCACACAATATGGCCACCTCTAGGTGCTCAAAAATGGCTGCCCCCCATGTGGTCACAAGATGGCTGCCACAAGATAACTGGCAGGGAAAGACAGTTGTAGGTGATCAGACCAGTAGAGGAGAGCAGTTAGGGGCAACCAGGTTAGTGGGATGGGCAATTAGGTGCGACCAGGCCTGCAGGGGAGGGCGGATAGCTGAGGGCTACCAAGCTGGCAGGACAGGGCAGTTAGGGGTGACCAGGCTGGCAGTGGAGGGCAGTTAGGGACAATCAGCATACAGGGAAGGGCAATTGGGAGTGACCAGGCTTGCAGGGGCAGACAGTTGGGGGCAATCAGGCCTGCAAGTAAGGCAATTAGGGGAGGGGGATAGGCCTGTAGGGTAGGGCAGTTGGGATGACCAGGCTAGTAGGAGAGAGCAGTTGAGGGAAATCAGGCCAGCATTAAGCAGTTAGGTATTGTTCGGGCTGGCAGGGGTGTGGTTAGGGGGTGATCAGGCTGGCAGGGAGAAGCATTTAGGGGCAATCAGGCAGTCAGGCAGCTGAGAATTTGGGAGCCAGCAGTCTTGAATTATGAGAGGGATGTCTGACTCTCAGTTTAGGCCCAAACACACAGGGATCAGGCCTATACAACCATCAGATATCCCTCAATGAGTGCCAGATTGGAGAGTGTGCAGGCTGGTTGGAGGGACACCCCCACCCCAGTGCATGAATTTTGTGCACTGAGCCTTTAGTCATAAATAAATAAATAACAAAGAAAATGTAAATTGTAATACTAATAATAACAAGAAAATATAAAAAATGGCTATTAGATCATGAAAGTTCTAACTCCTTCTAGAAATGACACCATCTTGGAAAATTAGGGGTTTCATCTTAAGTCAAAGTATAGAAGTATAAAATGGTGTCCTTATAGGCCTGGTTCTCAATCCATTGTATTTGCTTCAAAACTAAGACATTCTCTTGCCTGTCTCACTTGGAAAGCTCAGGTAGAGTAACTTCTACTTCCTATCCTGAATTATACTTCTAAGGTGTTAGAAACAATTTACCATTCATAAGAACATACACTGGTGAGAGAGATCCTGTCATCCTTAAAAGTGCAGTGGTGGCTTCTATGCTCTAATAAAGGGCCAAAGAGACATGTGCCACTTCAGAACTGGATGTCCTGGTGGTGTTGGGGATGATAAACCTTGTCATGGAGGCCAGGTTTTGGCACGTAAATGCCATCAGTATCATGATTTGCCTTAGCTCAGGGTGCTATATAAAGTTATCATATATTGTGTGTCTTTGAAAGCAAATATTTCTTTCTTCTGGTTCTGGAGGCTGTTAGTTTGAGATCAGTTGCTAGCATGGAGTGTTCTTTGTCTGAATTCTCTTCTTGATTTGCAGAGGGCTACTTTCTTGTGTCTTCACATGGTGGAAAGGGTTGGGAGGAGCTCTTATGATTTTTATAACTAGGGTAGCCAAACAATAGTGTAAAAGATAGAGTATAAGTGAAATATAATTGTCAACCTAGATGTATGTGGGAAAAAATAACTTTTAAAAATAGGTACAAAATTTATATTTGGGAGAGAGTTTTTCTTGAAAAAGTCTGAAAATGTTCTAAATATTTTACTTTAGGCAAAAATAAAGATAGGCTAAATATAATGTCGGCACTATAAAAGTGAAAGTGATCCAAAACTGCAATAGATATGTGGAACAATAAATATTGACTGTGTAAAAAATCATAATAATGTACTCTGGAATTAGAAAAGAACAGATAAAATCAACATAAAATAATTCACAAAGAGTCTCTCCATAAATGAAGTATTACTAGGTTCTTGAATTGTTTTCAGGACACAAAGGCAAGTAATTTTGGGTTTTATGATTTAAATCTAAATATTGCCATTTATAATGCAACTAGAGGACCTGTGCATGAAAATTCATGCACAGCAGGGTGGGTCCCTCAGCCCAGCCTGTCCTCCTCACAGTCTGAGAGCCTTTAAGGGTGGGAGGAGACCTGGCAATCAGGGGAAGGCGATACCCCATCACCCCTCTGCAGCTGCCACTTCTGGCAGTACAAGTCTTGTCTGGCCATGGTTACCTGAGTCTTGGGCAGCCCTGGTTCACTGGATAGCTGCCCTCTGAGGTGTGCCTGCACCTCAGGCCAGCCCTGGGCAGCTGGGCAGCTGAAGTGACTGAGTGTCTCAGGAGGCAGGGCTGAGGCACAAGGGGCGCCGCCATATTGTGGCTGTGGCTACCACCATCTTTGAGGATGTGGCAGTCAGTTAGCATATTCTCTCCTTATTGGCTGTGGGTGCTGCCATCTTTGAGGGTAGGGCAGTAATTAGCATATTCCCTCCGTATTGGCTGTGGGTGCTGCCATCTTTGAGGGTAGGGCAGTCAATTAGCATATTCCCTCCGTATTGGCTGTGGGCACCACCATCTTTGAAATGGTGTGAAGGTCAATTAGCATATTCCCTCTTTATTAGATAGTATCAGTTAAAGATCAGAGAAAGTTTTCAGTTTCTATACTAGGAGACTTAAAAATGATTTTCATACATGTCAGTAAGTAAAAATAAGAAACAACAGGTAAAATTTCAAGTTCAGTTACAAAATATTTTGAAAACATGATGGTCAACTTAGCCCAATATATGAATGTAGAACCCTACATCCAACAATAGTAGAATATGTTTTTTTTTAAAGCACATGAAGAAACATCACATGAATTTTACCTGTACCAAACCATAAAGCAGGATTAGTTATCTTGTGTCAGATTCTCTAAAAGCAGAGCCTTGATGATGGATTTGTGCTCATGTGATTTATTGAGGATGTGCTTTCAACAGAAGGGATCTAAGGGAAGTTGGAGAGGGTAAGAAAATAGAAATGAATGGAGTCTACAGTTGCAGGCAAAAAATGGCTTCAAGCTGATCCACTGGGATCTCTGTAGTATTAATAGTATGAGAGATTGTCCCTCCTTGAAGAAAGTGCTAGACATTTGTACTCCAACAGGCATTGGGTGGGGCTATCTATCTTGAGCAAAGAAGCTAAGAGAAATTTTCCAAAGGAAAGAGCAGTTGTGAGCTTTTTAGCAACAAACACGCATGGCAATAGAAGGATGGATGCAATACCTTGTAAGATGATCTAACTGAGGCACTAACAATGAACAACACGAGTATAAGATTAATATTTGCATACCTAACCTGTGCCAATGTCTATGTATAACACACCACCACTGATGGGGTCCCTTGTCATCCAGGCAGTCAATTACTTAGATCTAGAATCCCTTTGCAGAAACTTAATTTTCAGACCTCTATGGGTAAAATCTACTGCTGATTGAATTCCCTAGAAAGCAAGTTCTGTGACTGAAATTTGTACGTAAACACTATGGGGATGAGCACTTATGAAAAGATGTGAAAGAAAATGGACTGGGAAGGAAGGGAAGTTTAGCTAGAGTCTTAACAATACTTCACCCATTTTAATGGAGAACTCTGAACTTTAGTAGTTTTCTTTCTCCAGTTTTTAAGTGATCAGTCATGGAATGATGAACACCCTAAGGAGAGTTAAGACTTTGGGCAAAGTGGCTATTTAGTATAGGGAGTGTCTATGGGGTAAAGCCTCTGACATGGCAGGTATACAAATAAATCCCAGCTTGAATGGCAGATCCCTCTTAGTATAGTTAAATTCAAACTTATAGCCCTCCCTAGTTCATTCCTAGGTAGCTAATGGGATGTGGGAGGTGCAGCAAGTGCTGCCAAAACAAGGTGAAACTCGTAAGAACATTGTAACCATGTTGACCACTTCCTTGTTTTGCTTTGACTATAAAATAAAGCCTCAGGTTGCAGGCTGGATCTTTTCTGTGCCCTCATCCAGGCATCAGAGATCCACCAAGTCCTAACTCTATTCTCTTGTCTGTCTTATTTAATCCTTCTCCTTCCTTTTCATAAGTGCTCATCCCCATAGTGCTCAAGTCCACCCTTGGCTGTGCTAGCACTGCACCTGTGACACTCTTGGGGCCTGAGTAAGAGGGAACTGCAATTGCAAGGTGGAAAGAGCGCTACAGTGAAGCACATGCAGGAAACAAAAATTAAGTTAAGGAGCACAGTTTAGTAATAGCTAGGTGTAAAACACGGGAAATTCTGGATCTCAGGGAAGAGATCTCTAAAACAATGCAAATTCTTACATTTCTTAAGGTGTCAAAAGGTACTCTCTTAAATCAGGCTCAAGGAAAACAAGTTCCCTTGTCATCTTTAACTATGTGTGTTCTTGTTTGAACTGCATTATGCCCACTTTGTATTGAGGATCAAAAGTCTGTAAAATTACCATATGACAACTTGGGGCAGGCAGATTTTAGCAAAAATAACTTTAGACACCAGTCAATGCTATGGTTTGCAGAATATGATAAGACTTGTGAACATCAGGCTGAGATCTAGGCTGCATTCTGGCTGTAAGTCCCAGGCAATATAAAAAACATCTGAAAGATCCATGAAAAGAACTCTTATTTATGAAATCTTTTTTATGGGTTATGGGCACTTGTCTGTTGATGGTTGTTTTATCTGTCTTTGTTGTTTCATTTCATTTTTTTATTGTTAGTTTATTAATCATGCCTTTAATTTAATTTTAAAGAAACAGTAGATGACCAGACCATTACTAAATTTCCCCAGAGCAAACAAAATGTAGGACTGGGGAGAGAAGAAATATGAGTAGTACACATGGCTGATAACACAGGTTCTAAGAAAATTCCCTAGACAGAACGAAGTAACTAAAAAAGGCTCCAGCCTATTAATTTATAGGTCTTTTGGTGATCCTGTAAAATGGACACCCACTCTTGGGAGTGTTATTAAAAGTCTCATTTTTTGCCATGTTTTTATTTCCCAGTCCATTATCGGAAAGTTGGATATATGAGAAACTTCTTACAATTTAGGGATGTGTCTGGGATTTCTATAACCATGAAGAGAAAAAGGCTAGCTTAAAAGAAGGCATGCCCTACCTGATTTTGGATGGCTCTTGGACTGAGCGCTATCTCTTCATGGATGCTATAGAATAAATCCCAAGACTGTTTTGTTTTGTTTTTAAAGATGGCCAAAATGACACAAGGAAAATATACAGTCTGGGTTTATTCTACAAAATTCATGTTTCCATAATAATGGGTAGTTCTTGAAAAATAATAGACCACATTCCAAGGTTGCCTCACAGGTCCCAGGGCACTCCTGTTTTTGTAAATGAAAATAAAATAATACTTTAACATTAAAGCCACAGAAAATCAGTAAGTTATCTATGTTGCAGAATTTGCCAAAGAAAAATCCTTGGACAATAATAATGGCTTTAAAAATCTCCAAGTTGTTAAGGCAAAATATACATAATTAAAATGAAAGAATTTGTAATAAATATTTTTCAGTAATAATTATAAATGTATTAACAATAAAAGTCCAGTTATTCAAGAGAAGACTGGCTATACTCTCTGTTGGAGGAAAGGGCCAGTCTCAGGGAAGCTGCAGCAGCAAACTCAGATGTTATCTCTAAGGAAAAATGTGGCAGTTGTACATTCAAGTGGCTACGGGCCTGCTCCCTGCTCTCCCCTACCTATACATAATTTTCCAAAGTCCTTGGTAACTTAAAGACTTTAGAACATTACTAAATTAAATAATAAAAATTATTAAATATCTAGGTATTTTAAAATAACAAAATACAGAAATATCAATTTGACTTTTCCTCTTATGAAATATCTAGAGGACAGAATTGAATCTATTCATTAAATATGCCTTGTATTTTATTTGAAACTAGAGGCCCGGTGAATGAAATTTGTGCATGGGGGAGGGAGTGTCCTTCACCCCAGCCTGCACCCTCTCCAAACAGGGACATCCCTCTCACAATCCAGGACTGCTGGCTCCCAACCACTCACCTTCCTGCCTGCCTGATTACCCCATAATCACTACCTGCCAGCCTGATTGATGTCTAATGGCCCAATTGCCCCTAATTGCCCTCCCCTGCAGGTCTGCCCTCCTCCCCCCACCAATTTCCCTCCTGCAGGCCTGGTTGCCTCCAACTGTTCTCTCCTGCAGGCCTGGTTCCCCTGAACTGTCCTCCACTGCAGCCCTGATCCCCCCAACTGCCCTCCCTTGCAGTCCTGAGTGCCAAGAACTGCCCTTCCCTGCTGGCCATCCTGAGGCAGCCATCTTATATCCACACGGGAGTGATGGTCAATTTACATATTACTCTTTTATTAGAGAGGGTACTAGAGGCCCAGTGCACAAAATTCATGCACTTTTGGGGCTTCTCGCAGTCCAGAAGCCCTGGGTGAATGTCTGACTGACATCTTAGTGGGCCTATGTGTGTTTGTTTACCAGGGTTATATCCTCTTCTTGTATCTATCCCTTCAGTATAATGAAGTGGCCTTCCTTATCTCTTGTTATGGCCTTCACTTTAAAGTGTATTTTGTCAGATATAGTAAGTATTGCTACCCCAACTTGTTTTTCATTTCCATTTGCCTGAAAGTTATTTTTTCATCCCTTCACTTTCAGTCTCTGTGAGTGTCTTGATGTGAAGTGGGTCTTTTGTAGACAGCATTTATATGGGATGTGCTTTTTTGTTTTTATCCATTCAGCCACTCAATGTCTTTTGATTGGAGCATTTAGTTCATTTACATTTAATTTCATGATTGATATGTACTTGTTTGTAGCCATTTGTGTGTGTGTGTGTGTGTGTGTGTGTCTGTTTTCTTTCTTCCCTGTCTATTTCTTCTTTTTATACCAGTCCCTTTAGCATTGCTTACATTGCTGGCGTGGTAGTAATAAATTTCTTGTTTTTTCTTTTTTTTATTGTGTTACATGTATACATATCTCCCCTTTGCCTCTCCCTCCCTCCCAGGCATACCGCAACCCCCCAGTGTCTATGTTCATTGGTTATGCTTATATGCATAGATACAAGTCATTTGATTGATCTCTTATCTACCCCACCTCTCCTTAATTTTCCTGCTATAATTTGACAGTCTGTTTGATGCTTTACTGCCTCTGTATCTATCCTTTTGTTCATCAGTTTACAATGTTCTTTATTCCCCACAAATGAGTGAGATCATGTGGTACTACTCCTTCGTTGACTGGCTTATATCACTAAGCATAAGGCTCTCCAGTTCCATCCAGGTTGCTGCAAATGGTAAGAGTTTTCTGATCCACTCTGCTGACAGGCATCAAGGCTGTTTCCAAATTGTAGATATTGTAAATTGTGCTGCTATGAACATAGGGATGCATAAATCCTTTCTGATTGGTGTTTGTAATTCTTAGGATAAATTCCTAAAAGTGGGATTGCTGGGTCAAATGGAAGATCAATTTTTAGTTTTCTGAGGAAACTCCATACTGTTCTTCACAGTGGCTGCACCAGTTTGCATTCCCACCAACAGTGCACAAGGGTTCCTTTTTCTCCACATTCTTCCCAACACTTGTTGTTTGTTGATTTGTTGATGATTGCCATTCAGACAGGTGTAAGATGGTATCGCATTGTTGTTTTGATTTGCATCTCTCGGATGATTAATGACTTTGAACATGTTTTCATGTGTCTCTTGGTCTTCCTTCTGTCGTCTTTCAAAAGGGTTATATTTACGTCCGTTGCCCATTTTTTTTTATTGGATCGATTATCTTGCTTATATTAAATTGTATAAGTTGGCTGTAATGTTGGAGATTAAACCTTTATCAGTGATAACATTTGCAAATACGTTCTCCCATACAGTGGTCTTTCTTGTTGTTTTGTTGATGGTTTCTTTTGCTGAACAAAAGCTTTTTATTTTGTTGTAGTCCCATTTGTTTATTTTTTCTTTAGCTTCCATTGCATTTGGAGCAGTATCAGTGAAGAAGTTCTTTCGGCATATGTCTGTGATTGTGCCGCTGATGGATTCCTCTAATATTTTTATGGTTTCCCTCCTAATGTTTAAGTCCTGTATCCATTTTGAATTTATTTTTGTATTTGGTGTAAGTTGGTGGTCCAGTTTCACTTTTTTGCATGTATCTGTCCAATTTTCCCAACAGCATTTGTTGAAGAGGATATTTGGCTCCATTGAATGTCCATGCCTCCTTTGTTAAATATTAGTTGAGCATAGTGGTTTAGGTGGATATCTGGGTTCTCTATTGTATTCCATTGGTCTTTATGTCTGTTCCTGTGCCAGTATCAGGCTGTTTTGAGAACAGTGGCTTTGTAATATAGCCTGAAATCTGGTGTTGAGATCCCACCTACTTTATTCTTCTTTCTCAGAATTGCTGTGGTTATTGGTGGTCTTTTTTTGTTCCAGATGAATCTATGAAGAATTCTTTGTAGGTCAGTGAAATATGTCATTGGTATTTTAATGGGTAGTGCATTGAATCTATAGATTGCTTTGGGTAGTATAGATATTTTAATGATGTTTATTCTCTAAATCCATGAGCATGGTAGGCTCTTCCATCTGTTAACATCTTCCTTTATCTCTTTTTTCAGTGTCCTGTAGTTTTCTACACATAGGTCTTTTACCTCTTTAGTTAGGTTTATTCCTAAGCATCTTAATTTACTTGATGTGATGGTAAATGGGATTGCATTTTGAGTCTCCCTTTCTGTAATTTCACTATTAGTGTATAGAAATGCCACAGATTTCTTGGCATTAATTTTGTATCCTGCTACATTGCCAAATTCATTTATTATGTCAATTAGTTTTGGGATGGAGTCCTTTGGGGTTTTTTTTATGTACAGTATCATGTCATCTGCAAATAAAGACTGCTTTACTTCTTCGTTTGGATGTTTTTTATTTCTTCTTCTTGTCTAATTGCAATGGCTAATACTTCCAGTACTATGTTGAACAGGAGAGGTGAGAGTGGGCATCCCTGTCTTGTTCTTGTTCTTAGGGGAAATGGTTATAGTTTTTACCCATTGAGTATGATGTTAGCTGTGGGTTTATCATATATGGTTTTTATGATGTTGAGGTATAATCCTTCTATTCCCACTAAGCTGAGAGTTTTTATCAAGAAAGGGTGTTGGATTTTGTCAAATGTTTTTTCCTACATCAATTGATATGACTATGTGATTTTTATCTCTCAACTTGTTTATGTGATATATCACGTTTATTGATTTGCGGATATTGTATGATCCCTGCATTCCTGGGATGAATCCTACTTGGTCATAGTGTGTGATCTTTCTGATGTACTGTTGGATCCGATTTGCTAGAATTTTGTTGATGATTTTGGCATCTATGTTCATGAGAGATATTGGCCTATAATTCTCTTTCATTGTGTTGTCTTTATCTGGTTTTGGTATTAGGCTGATACTAGCTTCATAGAAGGTGTTTGAAAGTATTTCTTCTACTTGAATGCTTTTGAATAGTCTGAGGAGGATAGGTTTTAATTCTTCCTTGAATGCTTGGTAAAACTCTCCTGTGTAGCCATCTGGTCCTGGGCTTTTATTTGCTGGAGCTTTTTGATGACAGCTTCAATTTCTTCCATAGTTATTGGACTATTGAGATGTTTAGGTTCCTCCTCATTGAGTTTTGGAAAGTTATATTATTCTAGGAATATGTCCATTTCGTACAGGTTGTTCAATTCGTTAGAATAGAATTGTTCATAGTATTTTTTTAGCAATCCTTGGTATTTCAAAGGGGTTTGTTGTTATTTTTCCTCTTTCATTTCTGATTTTATTTATTTGGGTCTTCTCTCTTTGCTTCTTGGTGAGGCTGGCTAGAGGTCCATCAATCTTGTTTATCCTTTCAAAGAACGAGCTCTTGGTTTTGTTAATCTTTTGAATTGTTTTTTTGGTCTCCGTGTCATTTATCTCTGTTCTGATCTTTACTATTTTCTTTCTTCTACTTACACTGGGCTTTTCTTGTTGCTCTCTTTCTAGCTCTTTGAGTTGTAGGGTTAGGTAATTCATTACCATTGTTTCCTGTATTTTTGCAGGAGGCTTGTAGGGCTATGAATGTCCCTCTCAGGACTGCTTTCACTGTGTCCCATAAATTTTGTATTGTTTTGTTATCATTGTGATATTTGCCAGGATGTTTTATATTTCTTCCTTGATCTCTTTGTTTACTCAGTCGTTGTTTAATATCATGCTGTTTAGTCTCCATGTGTTTGATTTGTTTCTATTTTTTTATTGTAGTTGATTTCCCATTTTATGCCACTGTGGTCTGAGAAAATGCTTGATATGATTTCTATCTTCTTGAATTTGAAGAGACTTTTCTTATGACCCAACATATGATCTATCTTTGAAAATGACCCATGTCCATTAGAGAAGAATGTATATTCTGTGGCTTTGGGGTGAAATGTTCTGAAAATGTCAATTAATTTAATCTGTTCTAGTGCGTCATTTAGGATTGATGTTTTTTTGCTGATTTTTTGTTTAGTGGATTTGTCCTGTGCTGATAGTGGGGTATTAAAGTTTCCTGCTATGATTGTATTGCTGTCAATTTCTCCCTTAATATCCTACAGGAGATTTTTTTATGTGTTTAGTGCTCCTATATTCGGTGCGTATATGTTTACCAGAGTTATTTCTTTTTGTTGGATTGTTCCCTTTAGTATTATGAAGTTGCCTTCTTTATCTCTTGTTATGTCCTTCACTTTGAGATCTAATTTGTCAGATATAAGCTTTTTTTCATATCCATTTGCCTGAAATACCATCTTCCATCCCTTCATCCTCAATCTGTGTGGATCTCTTTTCCTGAGGTGGGTTTCTTGCAGACAGCAGATATATGGATCATATTTTTCTTATCCAATCAGTTACCCTGTGTCTTTTGTTGTAGCATTTAATCCGTTTGCATTTAAAGTTATTATTGATAAGTACTTATCTGTCGCCATATTTAGTCTTTACTCCGAGTTCCTTCTTCGCTTCCTATTTCTTTTTATACAGCAGACTCTTTAACATTTCTTGCATTCCTGGTTTGGTGGTAATATATTCCCGTAGTACTTTTTGTCTATGAAGCTTCTGATTTCACCTTTAATTTAATTGAAAGCCTTACAGGGTACAGTTCTCGAATTCAGACCCTTCCTTTGCATGACTTTGTATATTTCATTCCATTCCCTTCTGGCCTGATCAGTTTCTCTTGAGAAATCAGTAGCTAGTCTTATGGGGGTTCCTTTGTAGGTAATTTTCTGTTTCTCTCTGGCTGCTTTTAAGATTCTTACTTTGTCTTTGGTGTTTGCCAATTTAATTATAATATGCCTTCATGTCGGTTTTGTGTGGTTCATTTTGCTTGGGACTCTGTGAGCTTCTTGGATTTGTGTGGATTTTTTCTTTCCTATATTGAGGAAATTTCCTGTCATTATTTCTTCAAACAGTTTCTCTAATCCTTGTTCTGTTTCCACTCTTTCGGGAACCCCAATTATGTTTTGTTTCATGTTATCCCAAAGTTCCCTTAGGCTCTCCTCCTGGTTTTTAATTTGTTTTCTAGAAGCTGTTGTAGTTGGGTATTTTTTCCTACCATGTCTTCTAGCTCACTGATGTGGTCCTATGCTTCTTCTAGTCTACTTTTGATGCTTTCTATTGAATTCTTTATGTCAGTGATGTCATTTTTTATATCTTCTTGATTATTCTGCATTTCTTCTAGGTTCTTCTGCATTTATTCTTCCTTCTTGTTCATTTTCTCTTGGGTCTTCTTCATTTCCTCTTGGTTCGTACTCACATTGTTGATTTTGCCTTCCATTCTTTTTATCCACCTTATGATCATTTCTCTGAACTCTTCCTCTGGCAGGCTTATTTTTTCTTCTATTTTGTTTACTTCTTTTTCTAGTGATACCTACCTTTCTGTCTTATGTAGCCTGTTTCTTTTTCTGCCCATGGTCTTTCTTATCCAGGTGTCTAGTTATGTAGTTCTCTCTCCTACATTGATTGAAAGGCACAAACTACAACATGACCAGGTACAGCACAGAAGGCACTGAGTAGAAATATATTCAGGATGTTAATAATTACAAATAAGGTGACCACCAATGAAATACAAATTAGGGGTAAGTAGAGAAAGAAGAAGAGGAAAATGAGAAAAAAACAAAAGAAGGAAGTGCCAAAATCAAATTCAGAGATGGAGAAAAAAAATGGGCAAAAAATAAAATAAAATAAAAATATAAAAAAGAGAAGAAGAAGAAGATTAAGAAGAAAAGAGAAAGAGAAAAAAGTCAGAGGGAAAAGAAAGAGGACAAGAGAGAAAAGGGGAACAAAATATAGATGTTAGGAGAAAACACCAATAGAACAGTCACTAATCCCAACAAGTGCCTGCAACCAGTACCTGGAGATTAATACAAACTACAAATAACAACTGGTATCAAGGGAGGCGAGGGAAAAGAGAGGTAAAAAACAAACCAAAGCAAAGCAAACAAAAAGCAAAATAAAACAAGTAGAATAAGATAAAACAATCTCACCAAAAAAGTCCAAAAAATCGATATAATCACCGTTCAGGCAAAGAGCAACAAAAGGGCATAGAGAAAAACAACTTTTTGGATAGTGAAGACAAGAAGAGAGAGGTTTGTATGGGCTTGGAGTAGGAGATTTAAAATTAGTTATATAAGTGGGGTGAAATTTTAACCAGGTAAAGCAAAAGAATAGGGAGAATCTAAAGTTGGAAAAGGGAAAGAGAAAACAAAACAACAAAATGGGGAAAGTTAGGAGGAAAGTGTTGGCATAAAGGTAGAGTTGAGATAGAGTAAAATTATCCTAAAAAAGGTGAAAATAGAATGTAGAACTCTAATCCCGAAGTAAAATAAAGAGAAAACAAAATGACACTTGTTTTTTTCCAAAAAGGTAAAATAGTAGTAGCAATAATACTAGTTGAAAACAAAAATGTAAAAAGGTAAAATCAATTGAGGTGGAAAGAAAGAAATAGTCTTTTAATTAAAATATGCAAAAATGAAAAATAAAATAAAAAATTTAAAAAAAGAAAGAAAAAATAGAATGGTCATTTACTTCTAATATTGTTTTGTTTGGCACTCCTGTTTCCCAGTAGGGAGAGTATTGCAGTTCCCTGTATTCTTTTGTGGTTATGCGAGAGTCAATTTGTGCATCATCCCCTGGGTGGCAGTGTTTCAGAATTGACCTCTGAGACTAAGCACAGGACCTTTTTAGGCTGTGCTCAGATCCTGCTACTCTGTGGTTCTCAAAGTCAGTTTGTGGGGATTTTGCAGCCAGGACACTAATAACTCCCAAGCTGTCCTTCTGCCTTAGATCAAAATGAGTTGTTTTCTAGAGCTCCCCTCTGTCATCAGCTCTGAGAGTCTGCTTCCACGTTTAGGGATCATGCCCTGCCCCACATCCGCGGACCTCTCTAGAAACAGCTTTCCCACAGCCCAGTTCCCACAGTGTGCATGTCTCTGTTCTGCGGGACAGGAGACCTCACCTTATCCCAGGCGAAATCTGACCTTCCCATGTGCCGTGTGGATCTTTTCTGAGTCTGTGTGTCTGTACCGATTGGACAGTGTTCTGAGTTCCCGGCTGTTCAGTGAGTGCTTCAGATGCAGCTTTCAGATCACCGCAGACATCCACCTTCCTCTGCAAGATGGCGCGGTCTCCACGTTCACGCTGGTGGCTCGGGCAGACAAAAACCCTGTGGTAGTGGGGCTACCTTATCAGGAAAGCCCCGTCCAGCAGTCCCCCACCTTCTCCTGGAGGATAACTGACTCTTAACTTTCCAACAAATACTCCCAGTGTGACTCTCAGTTGCTCTCTCTCCCTCTGCCCAGCGTCAAAGCTCCAGACACGTCTGTCTATTTTGCTGCCATTTTTTTCTCCGATAAACTTCTTTAACTTTTTTTTTTGTCTGTGAAGCTTTTTATTTCCCCTTCAATTTTGAATGATACCCTTCCTAGATAGCATATTCTTGGATTCAGTTCCTTGCTTTGCAACACTGTGTGAATTTCTTTTCATTCCTTTCTGTCCTGATGTGTTTCTTTTGAGAAATCAATTGATTATTTAATGGGAGTTCCCTTGTATGTAACTTTCTGTTGCTAATCCAGTCATCTGCTTCTCCTACCCTCTTGTTGAAACTTTTCATGGTGTTTTTTATTTCAGCTATATCACTTCATTTCTTCTTAATTCTTATATAAGCTGTTGAGTTTTTCATGCATTCGGTTTATGAAATGTACAACCCTTATTCTAAATTCTTTTTTCTGACATATTGCATGCCTCCATTCCACTTAGCTATTTTTCTGGCAATTCCTCATTTTCTTTTCTTTGGGAGTTTCTTTGTCTTCCCATATTTGCTTCCACTGAAATATCTAGGTCAGTAGTTCTCACCTTTCTAATGCCATGACCCTTTAATATAGTTCCTCATGACCCCCAATGATAAAATTATTTTTGTTGCTAGTTCATAAGTGTAATTTTGTTATAGTTATGAATCGTAATGTAAATATCTGTGTTTTCCAATGGTCTTAGGCTCTACAGCAGCAGTTCTCAACCCACAGGTTAACAGTAGGAAAATTACAGTTACGAAGTAGCAATGAAAATAATTTTATGGTTGGGGTCACCACAACTTAAAGAGTTGTGGAATTAGAAAGTTTGAGAACCACTAATCTAGGTGTTGAGTCATTTGGGGGCTGCTCCTCACATGGAAGTGGCTCTTCATGTGGCATCTGCTCCTTGGGCAGTCATGGCAGCGGCTGCTCCTTAGTTGGTGGCAACTCCTCTGATGGACTCTGCTCTCATCATTGGTGGTTCCTCTTGCTGGGACTGGGCAGAAGGCTGCTCATGCAACTGTTGCTCCTCATATGGGGCCAGCACCCTTTTTTGATAAAAATAAAACAAACCTCGAAGTATAGTGGGAATAGAGACATTATAACTGAATGGGATAAAGGCCATACCTAGTATATGAAAAACCAACAGCCAACATTAATACTCAGTGGACTGTATGATAAACTTACTGCCAACATAATACTCAATGGAAAAACTTAAGCACTGGAATAAAACAAGGTTGTTCGCTTTCACCACTCTTATTCAACGTAGTACTGGAAGTCCTAGCCACACCAATCAGACAAGAAGAAGAGATAAAAGGCATCCAAATTGGAAAGGAGCAACTAAAACTCTCATTATTCACAGATGACATGATTATGTATATAGAAATTCTAAAGACTCCACAGTAAACTATTAGACTTAATAAATGAATTTGGCAAGATGACAGGATACAAAATCAACATCCACAAATTGATGGTATTTTTATACATCAATAATGAATTCTCAGAAATTGCGGTGGGACATTTACATTATGAAACTCTATGCAGCTATAAAAATCAGGGATCTTTTATCCTTTGGGATAGCATAAATGGACCTGGAAAATATTATGCTAAATGAAATAACTTAAACTGTGGAAGATAAATATCACATGATCTCACTTATATGTGAAATCTAATTAACAAAATAGATTGATCAACAAAATAAGACCTGTAACTGGTTCAGTGTTCAGATTCAGGGTTCAGGTTCGGGAAGAGGCCACACATAAATGAAAGAGACTAGACAAGAAAATAGGAATTTGGGAATTGGGGCCAGGTGGGAGCGCAGTTCAAGGGGAAGGATTCCACTTTGCTCTGTCCTTGCTATCTATCCCTTTTATTCAGATTATGGGATATACCCATAGCCCTTAGGTAGGCAATTCCAGTAATAGCTCCATAATAGCAAATCAGTAAGGATTTACATAAGACTAAAAGGTGGAAATTGCTTTAGCCACCATTGTCTCAGCTATAAAGTGGGTGCTTGGCTCTAACCTTTCAGAGCTTCAAGGTTGACCAGCCTTCTGGGTTTCTTTTCTTCTCTAATAGTGAAGACTATGGGTGACTTCCAACAAAGACCTAAATCATGGAGGCATGGAATAGACTGACAAACTTCAATGTGGGGTCAGGGTAATGAGAAGAGATAAACCAAAGAATTTATAAACTTATATGCATAGCCCATAGACATAGGCAATAAGTAGTGAAGACCTTGGGGGTAGAAATGGGTAGGGATGAGGGGCCAAAAGTGGGGGTTGAAATGGATAGTTTTGGTAATACTAACAATAATAACAAATATATTTTAAAAAAAAAGAAAAGAAAAAAGTTTTTGCAGACTATAACCTATAGGCCAAATCTAGCTTGTTACTTCTTTTTGTACATAAAATATTTTTAGAACACAGACAAAACACATACAAACTATAGCAAAATGTATAAAAGTTCAGACAATTAAAGCATTCTCCCTAATGTGCTTTGCACACTCTTTTTGAATCTACATTCTTCTACTGGATTCCACTTATATTTATTGGACAAAAAGTTCATGAAATATACAACTGCTGCTTGTTTGGGATCTTGACTATAACTCTAGAAAGCTATGGGGTATTTAATTTACACTGCATGCGCCTGTCTTCCTGTGGTACATTTTACCACAGAGTTTACAAAACAAATGTGGGCACTATTTTCACATTCAGAATCATTCACATACCACCTCCTTCTTCTTATAGTAGAATAGGTATTGGTATACCATTTTACCAAAAGATTTAAAAAATGTTTATTATTTTAACATTTGACCCCCAAGTCCCTTTTCAGAAATTATTTTAGAGAGAGTCAAAGGAAGAGGGAAAGAGAGATAAACATAATGTGATGGAGAAACACTCAAAACCACCAGGATCAGGGATCAAAGCCACAACCTGGTTATGTGCTCTGACTGGTAATTGAAACCACAACTATTCAGTTCATGGGATGACACTCCAACCAGCTTAGCCAGGGCTTGCCCTTAATTCTTGATAGAGAAGAAAATGTGTGTTTGTAAAAATTCATTAATATATCTATTGAAACAGAGGGAAGAATATAAGGATGTAAGTGTCAGCAGAAACCTCATCAATAAAAACTGGTGCCCAGTTGCTTTGTTAGAGAAAGGTTAGTTGCTCTAAAAGCAAGGTAGTATGTTAAGGATAGAGTAGGATAGGGTGAGGAAAGAGGAACCAGTAAGGTAAAAAGGGGCTGGACTTCAGTGGGTTGAAGAGCTCTGATGGGCAAAGAAATCACAGGGCAAAAGGTATTCTCTCCCATTTTCAATAAAATCTATTACACTCACATGTTGGATCATCTTGCATTTGGCAAAGAGGTTTTAGGAGATGATTTATGCAGTTCTATGTCTGATTGAAGTACCACCCAGGAGAGGTCATTTCTGCAAAAGTCATGCTGTGAGGAATGAAACAATGACACAGCATAGTCTCAGCTATTCCTTGAAATTCCCTAAATGTCACAAGAAATAATGGGAATCATTCCTTTGTCTGTTTTTCCCTTTGGGATGTCAGGTAATTGGAAACATATGTTTGAGTTTGAGAAAGTGGTTTTTATTCCAGTGAATAACCTAAGCAGAATGAAGTCTATCATGAAGTAGCAAACAAGAGCTTTGAGACTGAACTCCTAGGTAAAAGAATGGAGGTTCAGCCACATATCCTTGGGTTGTTCCAAGTTCTAAACTATGTCTTGTGTTCAGACAGAGTGTCTTAGAGCCTGCGTTTCCAGCTCAATTTCAATACTACAACTAAAAGACAGAATAGACACTATTCAGAATCACAGGAAGCTGGCTGAGTGGAAATTCTACAACTAGAAGTAAAGAGAAAGTCTCATGAAGAGTCAGAGGAGCTTTAAAAAACTGAGGTACGGAGATACATGCATTGAGACGATGGTGGTGGAGGGTCTGGCTGGCTTGCTCTAGTCGGAGGGAGACAGAAACTTCTGACCACACTGAACTCCACTTCTGACTGCACTGAATTCTAGTTCTGGGGAAGACTGCACTGAAATCCAGGTCTGACTGCACTGAACCCCAGTGTTGGGTGAGACCCTGCAGACCCAGACTCATATGGGTCCCCAGAGCACTTGGAAACTCAGCAGAGCCAGAAAGGCAGAGGTCTGGAGACATGTGCGAAAGGTCAAGGTCTGGAGGTGTGAACACGCGCATGTGTGCACAGAGAGGGCTGCAGTGATTACCAAGAAACACTGAGACCCAGGGCCCACCATGTAGGGCAGGGATGATGAGAAGCCAAGGCTGTCTGCTCAGCCCTGAGACTCCACCCCATCCAAGCTGAGCACAGAGGCTTTTGCAATTGATGCAAAAAAAAAAAAAAAAAGCATTTGACAAAATCCAACACAAATTCTTGAAAAAAATGCTCAGTAAAGTTGGAATAGAGGGATCATACCTTATATGACAAAGCTACAGCCAACATCATACTCAATGGGTGAAAACTAAAACCATTTCTGCTAAGAACAGGAAGAAGACAGGGATGCCAACTTTCATTACTCCTGTTCAACATAGTGCTGGAAGTGCTAGCCATAATGATCAGAGAAGAAGAAAAATAAGAAATAAAAGGTATCCAATTGGAAAAGAAGTAAAATTGTCATTATTACCAGATGACATGATATTATACATAAAAAACCCTAAAGACTCCATCAAAAAACGAATAAACTTAAATGAATTTGGCAATGTAGCAGAATACAAAATTAACACTCAGAATTGTATGGCTTTTTTATACATCAATAATGAATTCACAGAAAAAGAAACTAAAATAAAAAATCCCATTTACCATTGTACCAAAAAAATGAAGATACCTAGGAATAAACTTAACCAAAGAAACTATACTCAGAAAACTACAGGACATTGAAAAAGATATAGAGGAAGAAATAAATAAGTGGAAGAATATACTGTATTCATGGATTAGTAGAATCAGCAGCATTAAATGTCTATACTACCCAAAGCAATCTATAGATTCAATGCATTCCCATTAAAATACGAATGGCATATTTCGCAGATCTACAACAAACTTGCCAAAATTTCACATGGAATAAAAAAATAACTGAATAGCCACAACAATCCTGAGAAAGAAGAACAAAGTTGGAGGGATCACAATACCAGCTAGCAAGCTATATTACCAAGTCATGGTTCCCAAAACTGCCCGATACTAGCATAAGAACAGATAAATAGACCAGAACAAAGAAACAAGAAATCAACCAAAGCCATTATGCTCAATTAATATTTGGCAAAAAAGGGAAGAGCACACAATGGATCAGGATAGTCTCATCAATAAATGGTGTTGGGAAAATTGGACAGATACATGGAAAAAAGTGAAACTAGACCACCAACTTACACCATACAGAAAAAATAAATAAATTCAAAATGGAAAAAGACTAAAATGTAAGCCATGAAACCATGAAAATCATAGAAGGATCTATAGGCAGCAAGATATCAAACATATTGGTGAAAGTGGAATTAATGATTTAATGTCTTTAAAATCAACTCAGAATATTCTAGGCAAAGAAAAATAGGCAATAAAACTAACCTAAAGTTGTTCTAATAACACAGCTCCCACCTATATCTATCCAGAAGACAATATGTGTAACAAAAAAATACTTTGATTACATAGTTGTTTTTTTAAATAGGCAACAGAGTGGAATCCTTTATAATCATATTTTTTTCTGAATTATTATTCAAATGAAAACTCAAATGGGGGATGAAACTTAATACATAAAAAAAAAAACAGAAAA
This sequence comes from Lasiurus borealis, assembly GCA_004026805.1. Taxonomy (NCBI): domain Eukaryota; kingdom Metazoa; phylum Chordata; class Mammalia; order Chiroptera; family Vespertilionidae; genus Lasiurus; species Lasiurus borealis. The sequence continues at coordinate 6,098 of PVJN01014758.1, read as the reverse complement.
CAATAGGAAAACATGACCCATATATCTGCTGTCTACAAGAAACCCACCTCACAGACTGAGGGTGAAGAGATGGAGGACGATTTTCCAAGCAAATGGACATGAAAAAAAAAGCTGGGGTTGCAATACCTATATCTGACAAATTAGATTTCAAAGTGAAGGACATAACAAGAGATAAGAAAGGCCACTTCGTAATACTAAAGGGAACAATCCAACAAAAAGAAATAACTCTGGTAAACATATACACAGCCAATACAGGAGCATTCGAATACATAAAAAAAAACTCCTGGAGGATATCAAGGGAGAGATTGACAGCAATAGAATCATAGTAGGAGACTTTAATGCCCCACTGTCACCAGTGGATAAACCCTCTAAACAAAAAATCAGCAAAGAAACATCAATCCTAAATGAGTCACTAGATCAGATGGAATTGACATCTTCAGAACATTTCACCCCAAAGCCACAGAATATACATTCTTCACCAGTGCACAAGGGTCATTTTCAAAGATAGACTATATGTTGGGTCATAGGAAAAGTCTCTTCAAATTCAAGAAGATAGAAATCATATCAAGCATTTTCTCAGATCACAGTGGCATAAACCTGGAAATCAACTACAATAAAAACAATAGAAAGAATTCAAACACATGGAGACTAAACGGCATGCTATTAAACAACGACTGGGCAACCAGAGAGATCAACGAAGAAATAAAAAACATCATGGCAACAAATGACAATGACCACACAACAATACAAAATTTATGGGACACAGTGAAAGCAGTCTTGAGAGGGAAGTTCATAGCCCTACAAGCCTACTGCAAAAAAACAGGAAACAATGGTAATAAATTACCTAACCCTACAACTCAAAGAGCTAGAACAATAGCCACAAGAAAAGCCCAGTGAACTCAGAAGGAAGGAAATAGTGAAGATCAGAGGAGAGATAAACAACTTGGAGACCAAAGAAACAATTCACAAGATCAACAAAACCAAGAGCTGGTTCTTTGAAAGGATATACAAGACTGATGGACCTCTAGCCAGGCTCACCAAGAAGCAAAGAGAGAAGACGCTAATAAACAGAATCAGAAATGAAAGAGGAAAAATAACAAAAGACCCCTCTGAAATACAAAGTATTGTTAAAAAATACTATTAACAACTCTATTCCAACAAATTGGACAACCTGCAAGAAATGGACATGTTCCTAGAATAATATAAGCTTCCAAAACTCAATGAGGAGGAACCTAAACATCTCAATAGTCCAATAAGTATGGAAGAAATTGAAGCAGTCATCAAAAATCTTCCAGCAAATAAAAGCCCGGGACCAGATGGCTACACAGGAGAGTTTTACCAAACATTCAAGGAAGAATTAAAACCTATCCTCCTCAGACTATTCAAAAATATTCAAGAAGAATGAACACTTCCAAACACCTTCTATGAAGCCAGCATCACCATAACACCAAAACCAGATAAAGACAACAGAATGAAAGACAATTATAGGCCAATATCTCTCATGAACATTGACGCCAAAATCCTCAACAAAATTCTAGCAAATCGGATCCAGCAGTACCTCAGAAAGATCATACACCATGACCAAGTAGGAGTCATCCCAAGAATGCAGGGATGGTACCATATCTGCAAATCAATAAACATGATATATCACATAAACAAATTGAGAGTTAAAAATCACATAGTCATATCAATTGATACAGAAAAAGCATTTGACAAAATCCAACACCCTTTTTTGATAAAAACTCTTAGCAAAGTGGGGATGGAAGGAGCATATCTCAACATCATAAAAGCCATATATGATAAACCCACAGCTAACATCATACTCAATGGGTAAAAACTAAAACCATTTCTCCTAAGAACAGGAACAAGACAGGGATGTCCACTCTCACCTCTCCTGTTCGACATAGTACTGGAAGTATTAGCCATTGCAATTAGACAAGAAGAAGAAATAAAAGACATCCAAATTAGAAAAGAGGAAGTAAAGCTGTCCTTATTTGCAGATGACATTATAATGTACATAAAAACACAAAGGATTCCATTCCAAAACTAATCAACTGAATTAATGAATTTGGCAAGGTAGCAGTTTACAAAATTAATGCTAAAATGTCTGTGGCATTTCTATTCACTAATAGTGAAATTACAGAAACAGAGACTAAAAAAGCAATCCCATTTACCATCGTATCAAAAAATTAAGATACCTAGGAATGAACCTAACTAAAGAGGTAAAAGACTTATATGTAGAAAACTATAGAACACTGAAAAAAGTGATAGAGGAAGATGTTAACAGATGGAAGAGCCTACCATGCTCATGGATTGGGAAAATCAACATCATTAAAATGTCCATACTACCCAAAGCAATCTATAGATTCAATGCACTACCCATGAAAATACCAACGACATATTTCACAGACCTAGAAAGAATTCTTCATAGATTCATCTGGAACAAAAAAAGACCATGAATACCTACAGTAATTCTGTTATTGTGGTCCTATCAGCATCTCCTAATCAGTCTCTTAACATGTACACAGATAACGCTTACATCGCACACTCTGTACCCTTATTAGAAACTGCTGGCCAAATTAAGGGTGTCTCTAATACTGGAGACTTATTTAGACAGCTACAGGTACTTATCACAAAAAGAACATACTCCTTTTTTATTGGGCATTTACGTGCTCACTCTGGGCTCCCTGGTCCTCTAGAGGAAGGAAATCAGAAAGCAGATCTGGCCACTCACCCACAAGCTCATATTTCTGCATTACTTGCTATCAATGCTGATGACTCTTTCCTAAAAATTGCTCAAGCACAGAAAAGTCATCAGTTATATCATCTCAATGCACAGACTCTCCGGCTTATGCATAATATTACTAGGGAACTAGCCAGACAAATTGTCAAAGATTGCCCTTCTTGTGTCATACATCTCCCAGTATTATATCTCCGAGTCAACCCTAGGGAGTTAGTACCTAATGCATTATGGCAAATGGATGTTACCCATATCTCTGAATTTGGTAACCTCAAATATGTACATGTAACTATAGATACTTTTAGCGGTTTTATTCATGCTTCCCTCCAAACCGGTGAAGCCACTAAACATGTAATTAGCCATATGTTAACTGCCTTTGCAGTCTTAGGGTGTCCACAGCAATTAAAAACTGATAATGGCCCAGGCTATACCACCTCAGCCTCTTCTCAATTCTGTAAGCGCCTCAATATCCATCATACAATAGGTATTCCTTATAATCCCCAAGGTCAAGGAATCGTTGAAAGGGCACATCTCTCTTTAAAACTCATAATAGATAAAATAAAAAAAGGGGGAATGGTACCCCACGAGGGTGTCACCCAGAAATATATTATCTCATTCCTTATTTATTCTCAATTTTTTAAATTTGGATGCAAATGGACAATCAGCAGCCACTCGCTTTTGGCATACAGAAACTCAGAGACAATTTGCTTCAGTACTATGGAAGGATCCTTTGACTAACTCCTGGCATGGCCCAGATCCAGTTCTTATCTGGGGCCAAGGATCAGTATGCATTTACTCTAAGGAAATGAAATCTGCAAGGTGGCTACCAGAAGGCTTAGTTAAACAGATCAGTCAAACTCAAAAAGTTGAGGATAACTCCAAGGATGAAAACTCGCCCTGAGAATATTTCCCCTATTAGTAGTATTAGGAGTTTCTGGAGCTTTAGCTACAGGAACAGCAGGACTAGGAGTTGCCGTTCATTCATATACTAAACTCTCTAATCAGCTGATTGATGATGTTCAGGCCTTATCCAGTACTATTAATGATATTCAAGATCAGATAGACTCCTTAGCGGAGGTAGTCCTCCAGAATTATTATTTATTGACAGCAGAACAGGGAGGGGGGATCTGTTTGGCTCTACAGGAACGCTGCTGCTTTTATGCAAATAAATAGGGCATTGTTCGTGATAAGATAAAGAAGCTACAAGAAGACCTAATGAAAAGAAGAAGAGAACTATTTGACAACCCCTTGTGGAGCGGGCTAAATGGAATTATTACCCTACCTCCTTCCCTTATTAGGACCTCTGCTTGGCTTACTAATAATCCTATCGCTAGAACCTTTTCTTTTTAATAAATTGATGGCTTTTATTAAGCAACAAGTGGATGCCATTAAGATGCAATCTATACAGGTCCGTTATCATAAACTTGAGATGGCCAAAAGGGAAAGTTGCAAACTCCTTGAAAAGGAGAAATACGATAACATTCAATAGAGTAATTGAGGTAATTACTCTAATATTCAAGGAATATGACATTCAATAGAGTAATTAAGGAATTACTCTAATAGCAAACTTTACACCGTGGTGCGCTGGGCGGGTTAGCCAGAGATGGGCAACTGGAACTTATACGTGATACCGACCGCCGCCTAAGCCAGGAACTGGGCCTTATGCTGCCCTGCTTTCCAATGACGGGGTAAGATGGGTTGGTACCGTATGGTAGTTCCTGACCTAAGACAGGCACAGTCCCCTCAAGGATATTCGGTCTTTCAAAGTTTAAAGAAAAGGGGGACCTGTGGGAAACTTGTGCTTGATAGCCATTTTGTAGTAAGCTCCAGCCACATTAGCACTAACCTCGGGCTACGTTTCTATTACCCCAAACTCTATCTCTTTCCCTATCTCCTGTAAGCCAGGTGTTTCGCCTTAGGGCTAGGAATTTTCACTAAATCCTCCTTCTCCCTATAAATACCCCGATCTACTGCTGAATAAATGAGACTTGATCAGAACTTTATCTTGTCTCCATTCTTTGTGTCTCTTGTCCCTTTCATCCCCACTCACCCTCTAGGGTCCTCGTTGACTTAACCCACCGGTCAGGACACAAAGTCACTAATTACCAGAGATATGTAAATCAAAATGACAATGGGGTACCATCTCACACCTTTCAAAATGCAATCATCAACAAATCAACAAACAACAAGTGTTGGCGAGGATGCAGAGAAAAGGGGACCCTCGTTCACTGTTGGTGGGAATGCAGACTGGTGCAGCCACTGTGGAGAACAGTATGGAGTTTCCTCAAAACACTAAAAATCGAATTCCATTTGACCCAGCAATCTCACTCTTAGGAATATATCCTAAGAAACTAAAAACACCAGTCATAAAGGATTTATGCACCCCTATGTTCATATCAGCACAATTTTCAATAGCTACCATTTGGAAACAATCTAGGTGCCCATCTGGAGATGAGTGGATCAGAAAACCATGGTACATCTACACAATGGAATACTATGCTGCCATCAAAAAGAAGGAATTCTTACCATTTGCAGCAACCTGGATGGAATTGGAGAGCATCATGGTAAGTGAAGTAAGCCAGTCAATGAAAGAAAAACATCATATGATCTCACTCGTTTGTGGATAATAAAGAACATTATAAACTAATGTACAAAAAGATAGATACAGAGGCAGTAAAGCATCAAACAGACTGTGAAACTACAGTGGGAAGTTTAGGGAGAGGTGGGGTAGATAAGAGATCAACCAAAGGACTTGTATGCATACATATAAGCATAACCAATGAACACAAGACATTGGGGGGTCAGGGTATGCTTTGGAGGGGGAGGGCAATTGGAAGATGTGTTTACATGTAATACATTAATAAAAAAAATGAAAAATGAAAAAAAAGAAAAAACCAGAAAACAGATAATATCTGTGGCACTGTCAACTTTTAAAAACTTGTTGATGATTGTCGAAACCAGTTTGGTTCAGTGGATGGAGCGTTGGCCTGTGGAATGAAAGGTCCCAGGTTTGATTCTGGTCAAGGGCATGTATCTTGGTTGCGGGCACATCCCCAGTGGGGACGTGCAAGAGGCAGCTGATTGATGTCTCTCTCTCATCGATGTTTCTAACTCTCTATCCCTCTCCCTTCCTCTCTGTAAAAAAAATCAACAAAATATATTATAAAAAAAAACCTGTTGATGGTTATGACTTCTTTGTTCATTTTCAATGTTCAGTTTTTAGTTTGTATCTTTATGTGATTTCACTGAAAGAAACACTCAAAATATAAACTCAGGACCCTTACTATGCCCCATAGGGCACCACAAAGGAAAATAACACACAACAGTAAGTGAGAGAATGCTACAAAATACTGGGATC
>PVJN01014757.1:0-45860 GCA_004026805.1 Lasiurus borealis | reverse complement strand
GCAGGCCACAGCCATCTGATGAGTCGGTGCCAGGGAGACTTATACCCGCTACAGTGTGCCCTGGTCCTGCTGTCCTGGGCTGGTGGGCAACGGGTCAGGCTGAGGAGACATCAGGCCTCCGGTAGAGAAGACTTGTCACACAAACAGGCTTTTGTGCCTATCTTTCCCTCTCACCTCTTCTTCCCCCAAGTTCAATGTCAGCCTTGTCCGTTTGTTGGATTCAATGACCCATTTTTGCTTCCCCCAACCATTCCATTGGTAAGTCAGATTCCCCGCTGTCCTCCCTCAAGTAGGTGGATTTTTGTCATTCATGTGTTTGTCATTCCCAGCAGAACAAGAACCAGAAAATCTTAGTGATCCTTCGGCCGCTTCTCAGATGGCAGTTGAGACTCTTACTGAACACCCACTTCACCTCTTCGCCTCCATTTAATCTCGGCCAAGTTTGTCTGGAGGGAATGAAACTTCTTACAGCAACCCCATCCTGCCTAAAGGGCGGCGAGCCTCATCGCTGCCAGTGCAGCACCTTCCAGATTCTTCTCTGGGAGGAGGGCTGTCAACTGAATAATTAACAAAACCATCTTTTCTGACTCTTTCTTCCCTTCAACCATTTGGAAGATTCTGGCATTCTCGTGGGCCTGGCACATGGGTGGGTAGATCCATTGTTGAAGGCTACCCTATCAGTCCTTGGGCCTTTGCTAGCAACTGTTTCCTCTAGAAGCTCCTAGAACAGTGGTTCTCAACCTTCCTAAGGCCAAGACCCTTGCATACAGTTCCTCATCTGGTGGTGACCCCCAACCATGAAATTTTGTTACTGTTATGCATTGTGATGTAAATATCTGCATTTTCCGATGGTCTTAGGCGACCCCTGTGAAAGGCGTGACTCACAGGTTGAGAACCGCTGCTCTAGAAGCTCCTAGAACTAAAAATGAGCTGTCTGCACCCAGTCTTCCAGGGAAGGCTTCAGTCTTAGCAGGCGGCTCTCAGCTCTGTCGCAAACTGTTTTCCCTAGGGATTTGCATAATTTAGATGCCCCCATTCTTTTATGTTTGTCTATGTATTTTTTCTGGGGTGCTTTATTTTCCCCCCGCTACCCTCCCCTACCTCCTATCTGTCTGTTCTTTTTATGGAAGGCCAAAATAGTTCACCTAGAGTAAGGAGGGGGACATGGACTTTGTTGTGGGTCCCTGAGGACCTGGGACAGCCCAGCAACCCTCACTGGGCCACAGGTTTCCTTACGTATAAAGCGAGCAAGTCAGACCTGCCTCTGGGAGAGGTGACACGTATGCTGTGAGAATGGGTCCGTGTTAGGAGCACAGTCTTGGGTGGGATCCCAGCCCTGCCCTTGACTGGCTGTGTGACCCTTGGGGACCTCAGTGCTTCAGATTCTTCATCTGCACATGCCAGTAAAAACCGGACGTGTTTTAGAGCAGTGCTTCTCAACCTTCTTAAGGCCGTGACCCTTGCATACAGTTCCTCATGGGGTGGTGACCCCCAACCATGAAATTTTGCTACTGTTATGCATCATGATGTAAATATCTGCATTTTCCGATGATCTTAGGCGACCCCTGTGAAAGGATCGTTCGACCCCCAAAGGGGTCGCGACCCACAGGTTGAGAACCCCTGTTTTAGAGGGTTGTGCTGGGAGGATTAAAAGAGACCAATCATGTGCTTAACAGGTTTTTGGACCAGTAGAGTCAGTCTTCCACAGATACTTCCTGTGGTCATTATTGTCATTGTTCCTGGAATTGAGCAAAATCTGGCTCCCTGAGGAGGAGATGCCCGCTCTGGTTTCAGTGCTTTTTACCCCAGAGACCAGTGGTACAGGTCCTGGAGGCATTTGGGAAGGACACAGGCACACAGTATGGCCCAGAGGTCGGGCCGGGGGTCGCTGGCTCTGGTCCCTGGACCCCTTGTTTTCAGAGCTGATCCTGGTGAAGGGAATCCCTCTCTCAGGGCCCAGTATGAAGTACAAAGAGAACATGGATCTGGACAGCCGTGAGACCTAAGGGCTCTAGGCCCAAGAGCCCCCACAGCCACCTCCTGGTCTCTCACCTGCCACACACAGACCTGTCCTTCCTGGCTGTTCCGAGGACTTCATCACTCTCCACAGAGGAGCGCCTGTCTTACTTATGATGCATACCCACAGCAGGCCCATTGCCTTCTACCTTTATTGAACTGCCATATCAGCCTCGGCGTCACGGTTAACAAATAGGCCCCTTTTCCTAACAGCAGGAGCCTTGGGGTGGGAATGGTCCGCATCGATCTTCTGTGAGTTCCGATGGCCGCGTCCAAAGAGGGGGTGATGGAAATGATGACTGAGGAAGGTGAGTCTGGAGGCTGTATGAGGCTGAAACCTGGGAGCAGGGACCCGGCTCGAAGGCCGGCTCAGACAAGACCGGCCAGGATTTAATCAGAGCAAACCATGCTCCCTGCCTCTTATCACATCATACCCCACCATCAGACCATGGCACAGGGCTGGCGGGAGCGCAGAGATCTTCTGCAGATAACAAAGCAAGGCCTCCAAAGCTTGTAGCTCCGTAAATAGAGGTCAAGGCGGGCTGGGTACGTTCAGCCAACCCCTGGTTATTTATTGAGCTTTCATTGTATCGCAGATAGGATGCCAGAAACTCGAGAGTGAATAAGACAGATAATGTCCCTACCTCTAAGTCTTAAAAAAAAAAATAGACCAGTAAATAATAAACAACTATAAATTGAGACACAGAGCAACCAACCAAGGAGCGGAGTTAGGGGAGCACTGAAGGTTAGGACAGAGGGGGCACTTCCCGTAGGTGGTCGTGAATGACCTCTGACATCAATGCTGAGGATGAAGAGGTTAAAAGGAGCTTGCCGAGTGAAAAGTGGGGAGAAGGGCAAAGGGCATAAGAGCATTCCAGGCAATTAATCAAAAGCATTTGCAAAGGTCTGAGCAGGAAAGATGGGGGGCCTCTCCAGGACTCGGAAGAGGCCCCGGTGGCTACAGAGTCCTGAGGGCAGATCAACCGCTGATGAGTCTGGAGCCCCAGAGGCCTCAGAAAGGGGTCTGAATTGTGTTGCAAGGCGGTCGTTTCACACGGGAATAGGAGGCAGACTCGCTGGGAGCACTCTTCAGGCCTAGGGTGCTGGGCCCCAGGCCTGGAGATTGATTCTGACAGCGGGCCCCAGGGCTTTGCATTCTAACACGCTCCGAGGTGGTGCTGATGCTGCTGGTGCAGAGGCCGTCTGAGAACCAGAGCTTTGAGGCAGGAGAAGCTGACCTGAGAGGTGTTTCCTGGAGCTGTAACCAAGTTCAAGAGGGAAAGGCATCAAGGATAACAGGACAGCTACAATCCCATACGGCCAGGAGGTAAATATACAGGAAAATTCCTTAGTTGGGGCTGAATGATGAGATGATGCAGCCAGCAGGAATCTCAGTGGATTGGGAAAGCACAGGTCCATTCGCCTTTCACGGATGGGTGGTTAGGGGGTACAGATGTAGGGGAAGGAGCAGACAGACGCAGGATGCGATACTGCCAACCTGGAGTCCCTCCAGGCCCTCCCAGCCACCCCTTCCTCCCCGCAGACTCAGGGCCAGCCACCCGTCTGGCTCACTCCACCCAAGGCCAAACCAGTATTGGCAGCAGCCTCAGTCCCCACCAGCAGGTGGGCCGGCTCGCTCCTGCCATCACTGTGCTCTTCCATCGACTTCCTGCGTCCTGTGATGAAAAAATCCAGTTCCCCCAAACAATGGCAGTGGCCAGGGACACCCACTCTCCACCCACATGAACCAGGACTGCGTTTGCTCTGCCCGACCCCCAGTGCTCCGCTCTTTCCAGGGGGTCAGTCAAGATTCCCGGCCTCACTTCCACCAGAGCTCAGCTTCCCCTCCTCCCCATCCATATGAGCTGCTGAGAGCAACTTCCGGTCACTAGGGCAGCTTGACTGGGCTGGAGGACAAACCAGTAAGGGGCTTAGCAGGGCCCACCCACAAAGTTGGATGCCAGAAACTCTATAAGCATTGTAGAGGCCAAAGGAAAGAAACGTTTGAAAAGAAGTAGAGAGACCCAGATATGTCCAAACTGTTGAAAAGTGTTAGAAATTAGGAAGCAAATCGAGATTTGTCAACAAACCATAACTGCGCAGAGAACATACACAAGAGTGGGCGGATGTAAGAAAAACAGCAAAGCCCGATAATGCAGAGCTAATGCTCTTAGGTTAAATACTACACAGATCATTGAGGGGTGAAAATTATTAATTGTGCACTTGCTGCTGACTCCATGCCCTGGGTACTTGGAGTCCTGCTTCAATAGTGGGATAATTAGTAGATAACTGCACTATTAATTATACCAAGGTTTGCTGGGAGGTAAGCTAAGGGCCAGACATGTAGGATGAGGGGTATCTGTGCCTCCCTTTACCTTTGCCCCCTGAGAAGAGCAGATGGGATGATGCTCAAGGTCAACTCCAGTCCACAACTGGTTCAGTAGACGGATGCGCGGCCATGCTCTGTCTGGGAAGAAAACCAGAGTCCCCATGCGGTAAGCCTACACAGGCTCGCAGGGCACCGGCAGCATGGCACGTGCCACACTGGGAGTTAACGGTATTCTCACGTTCTATACTGGAGACGCATAGAAGCTAGGACCAGTATTTGATAGGAGGAGGAAAATTGTCCAAGGACCAGTGTTCTCCTTTCTTTGATGCATCCATCCTGGGTCACATGATAAAAATTGCCCATCCCTTGCTCTCCTGACACCAATGAGATCGTCACACAGGGGTAAGGACAGACAGAGATAAAGCCCATAGCTTTGCACATCTGGATTTTCTACAACGTGGATCGTGGCAAATTGTGTACATAAGAGCTGGCTATATCCTACCATGGATGAGACAAGACAGTAAGAAGCCACCCTTTTGGAGTCAGAGCTGGGAGCCACCCCTGTCCAATGGAACCTTCTGTGAGGATAGAATTCATATTTTATATATATATATATTATTGATTTTTTATAGAGAGTTAGAAACATAAATGAGAGAGAGACATCGATCAGCCGCCTCCTGCACGCCCCCTACTGGGGATTAGCCTGCAACCAAGGTACATGCCCTTGACCGGAATCGAACCTGGGACCTTTCAGTCTGCAGGCTGACGCTCTATCCACTGAGCCAAACCGGTTTTGGCAGAATTCATGTTTTGTGCTTCCAATATGGCAGCCATGAGGAACACTGTTTGTCCAGCCAGTGGGATGGGGCTGATTTGCATAGACCTTTCAGTTGTATTGCATTTGAATTAATTTACATTTCAATAGCCACATTCGGGTGCAGGTCCAGGCACAGCTTCGGAGGACACTGCAGCCTTGCATCTCCCCTGGTGCCCCCGACTTCTGGGCTCCCACCCGGGCGTGAGGGTCTCCGAGCCTGTTAGCATGACGTGGATCCTTCAGGACATCATCTCCTCTCAGCCCATTTTCCTCCTCCTCTCAAACAAGAGTTCCATTTTCTCCAAATGACTAAAAATCTGCCTGGAATTACTTAAGAGGGTGAAGGATGGACGTATTAACAGGCTATAGATAACAAGAGAGTCCTTTAAAAATGAATGCGGTGGCTGTTTAATGCAGCCAAATCAATTTGTGCAAAATCACGGGAGACAAAGATGAGCCGGGGCTGACAGGGAACAATTAAGTTTTGCGATTTTGCCTTGAATTATGAATTTCAAGAAGGGTTGCTTCTGTCTCTCACATCTCCATCCTCTTCCCCCTCCGTGTGTCGAGGAGAAAGTACCTAGGGAATGAGCCTTTCTTTCCAGGTTCTTGAGAAACCTCTCATAGTCTCTTTTCTCCTGCTCCCAGCTCTCCATTGCGGTCTTTCTTCTTCTTCCCACAGCTGCCATATTTTAGCCGAATGAAATAAGTGTTCAACAACGAGAGGGAGAAAGTGTCCTTATTCAATTTCCTGGGCGGGTCTCTTTCAGGAGTTGTCCCTGCACAGGCAGGTCATGTACGCATGTGTGGGCCAGAGAGGGACGCGTGTTGCTGGGGAAAGTGAATGGGTGGAAGGTCGTTTTCCTTCTGGGAAAGATAACACCACTGGCTGGTCAGCTCATTCCATGAGTCACTGTGCTACCCACATCCTTGCCCTCAGGATTCAACCAGGTGCCAGATGCTTTCCATGGTGACTCCTTCTCCTGCGAAGCCGTCTAACAAATACACGCACATCCCCAAGAGGACCAGAGAGAGGCCCGATTGCTACCAAAGCCAGCGACTGGCATGCCTTGCGACCCACAGTGGGTGGTGGGAAGGACATGTCTCAGCAACTGAGGAATTCTCACCTGAGCCTTTAGAGCAGTGGTTCTCAACCTTCCTAAGGCCGCAACCCTTGCATACAGTTCCTCATGTGGTGGTGACCCCCAACAATGAAATGTTGCTACTGTGATGCATCGTGATGTCAATATCTGCATTTTCCGATGGTCTTAGGCGACCCCTGTGAAAAGGTCGTTCGACCCCCAAAGGGGTCTCGACCCACAGGTTGAGAACCGCTGCTTTAGAAGAAACCCTTCCCACCCATCCAGGCACATTAAGCCCTTGGTCTGTAAAATGAGACGTGGCTGTTTTATGAGAGGGCATGGGTGTCGTGGAAAGCGCTTTGGGGTCAGAGAGACCGGGGTTTTAATGCCACTGTGTCCCTTACTGGCTGTTGTACTAGTGAGCTTGTTTCCTCGTCTGTGAAACTGGGCTAATGCCGCCCTGAGAGGGTGGTGGTGCGGGTTATAAACCAGGCCTGTGGCGTTTCTGGTACCCTGGCTCACGCGTGGGGAGGTGCTGTGCATTATGGTTCTACATAGACGCAGCCAAGAAATAAAATAAAAACAGCTCCCCGACAGCCCTAAACGGTGTGAAACCTCCCTTTCAGAACTGTCCTGCGGTCATTTCCCTCCTGCCTGCCCTTTCCTCTGTGCCTCTGCTTCCCTGTGGGTCAGGAAACACCATTCATTCATTCCCTCATTCACTCACTCACTCACTCATTCATTCAATCAGCAAACACCAGGAGAGCCTCCTGCATGTCGGGAACTGCTCTAGGAGCTAGGATATGGCTGGGAACAAGAGTCCTGACCTGGTGAGGCTTATACTTCGTAGGGAGGGGACACCCACGCAGGAAACAGAGGAAGACACTGTCAGCTGATGGCCAGTGCTGCCGGGAAGATAGAGCCGGTGAAGGATAGGATGGAGGAGACAGAAGCCTAATGAACATGAATGCCTAGTGTGTGATCTCTACGGTGACCTGCGTACCCCGTGGCGGTTGGGGGTTCCTTCTGTTATGGAGCGAGGAGGACACAGGGCATGAAGAGAAGAAACAGGGCAGGGGATGTAGGAGGGGGATAAGTAGAGTGAGCTGGGCTTAGAGGGGGTTGAGGAGGGAAAGAGAAGATGGGGCAGGGGTGTGGAGCAGGGAGAGCCGCGGGAGGAGAGATGAGGACCACCACATGGTGCGGGGGGAGTGGGGGGAGAGGAAGGGACGTACCGGAGGCTTCCCACTGCATGGACACGCGGGCCTCCTGGCGGAGTCCTCAGCCAAAATGTGCCCGAGTCCCTGGTTCTGGTGCAGCTTAGCGATTGGGATGCTTGGATCTGAGACACGCGGGACCGACCACCGTGTGAGGCCTCCTCACTTACATGCCAAACACGTCAAAAGCTCCTCCCTGTCCCTGGCCCCCACATTCTGGTCTCCAAAAGTGACTTATGTAAGAGGGAATGTGTCTCTTTTCTCGTCTTGTCCTTCAAATACATAAACACTCACACATGTGTAGTATTTATATAAAGACACATTCTTTATATAGTCTTTATGAAAGAGATTTGGTTATCACAGTTTCCTGGGGACCAAATCCCAAGCAAGAACGGCAGAATGTTCTAGTAGCAGTGCTGCCTCCTCACCCCGCAGCATCTCTCCCACGAAGCCTCCCTCTGGCTCCCACCATCTTGTCCAGCCGCTGCTCAGCACACCCCACAGGGAAAGGGGCCCTCCCCACCCCTATACCCCCAAGGTATTCACAGGCAAGATTCTACCACAGCCCCAGCCCCGTCCTCCCGCTCCTTAAATAAGAGGGATCCCCTGCCCCTGGAGGCTCTGTAACCTGAAACAGGACTGGCTGCGAAAAATAAATAATTCACCTCGGGGTGTGCTCTGAAAGGAGAGGAGCCCCGCGTTGCCATGGAGACCAGTTTCTGTTTACTAGTAGCTTCCTCCACTGGAGTGCAGCAGGTTAGCCAGGAGGCTGCTGCTTCTCAGCCCTGACAATCACCTGGCGGCTCTGCAAATATTGAAACCTGCCCCTCCTCCTCCCCCCACCCCCCAAAAAATTTTGTTTCACTGGTGTGTGCCCCAGCCTGGGCATCCCCAGGAAACGCTAGGGTGCAGGCAGGGGTTGAGCTGCTGTAGGTCGGCTCCCTGTTCTGTAAATGAGCTGTCAGCCCGGGCTCCCAGCGTCAGCACAAATGAACGCGGCGCTCGCCTCATTTTAATATTGATACCGCACTGGCGGGGGAAGCCGGCTGCTCATTTGTCCCCCGTGCGGGAACCATGAGCCTCCGGTTCCACTCCTTCCCTCCCTGCTCTTGGACTCAGTCTCCTTCCCCGTGGGAGGGAGCCAGGCGTGGAGGTCAGGGACCTGGCTGGCCTCTGCTCCAGAAATACAGCCGGGCTGTGCCAGAGAGCCGCCGAGGGCATGGGCTTCCAGCAGTGGGGAGGGCAGGGGCCACGCTCTGGCCCCTCCTCTAATTTCTGGGCCTTTGCCAACCTGTGCGTTTTTATCTTGGGTTCCCTTCAGCGCACAGACCAACCAGGTGGGGAACTGAAGGGGCGGCTGGAGTCTAGACGTATGAATCACCCACAAGATGGACAAAACACGCCTGGCAGCGCCCCCACTTCCTGCACGTACTTCTGGCGTCATCTATAGCCTTTAGAGATGCTCACTTAGGACCTCCTATTGGGCCAGGTCTGTGGCTAGAGTGAGGGGTTACCCTCCAGGCGCAGAGCGCCAGTCTTCCCTCTGTCTGTGCCGTGTGGCAGTCGTGTGGCATTTGTAGCTCACCTGGTGTTTGTGTGCTGTGTCCCTGAGGCTGTGCAATGCTGAGGCAGGGACTGGGTGGGTGCCAGCTGTGGATGGAGGTGGGGGGATGGGGGAGAGAGGGAGGGAGGGCAGTGAGGCAGTAACCAGGATCTATGACCCAGCCTATGTTGCTGGCCTCAGTTTTCTTTTTTTTAATTTTTTAAAATATATATTATTGATCTCCACAGAGAGGAAGGGAGAGGGACAGAGAGTCAGAAACATCGATGAGAGAGAGACATCGATCAGCCGCCTCCTGCATGCCCCCCACTGGGGATGCGCCCGCAACCAAGGTACATGCCCCTGACTGGAATCGAACCCAGGACCTTTTAGTCCGCAGGCCGACGCTCTATCCACTGAGCCAAACCGGTTTTGGCTGGCCTCAGTTTTCAGTAAAAATAGGATAGAATTGTGGGCCCTTTGGACAAGTCCCCCCTCCATTCTTCCTTGGGATGGCTTCCTTGATGTGGCTCATTGACAGTCCAGTCCCCGCCCTGAGTACACTGGTGGCTGTCCCCGGAGTGGGTCATAGCTGCTACCACCTGGGTTGCCACCCCGCTTTGCCCATCCTCGTGTCCGTTAGACACAGACCCCCGAGGTCAGGGTGTCCCAGCGCTGAGGGATGTGTGCATGCGCTAGGAACAGAATGCTGTCAACTTCCACGTTTCTCCCAACCTAAGCGCACACAGTAGGTCCACACCACCTAGACCTGAATCCTAGTCTTTACGTCTGAATTTCCTGACTCTGGGCATGACATTTGGCCTGCTAAGCCTTGGCTCTATTCTTTCTATAATGGAGCTGGCGGTGAGATCTGGCCGATTCTGGAACAGATAGCTATTAAATGTGATAGCATAAGCAAAGTGTCAGCACGCACTGCTCTCAGAGTCAGAACTCGATACGTGTCAGCTACCATGGCATTGCTGTTATTTTTATTTCATTATTATAGGCATGATAAGTTAATCCTAACATCCTCTACAAATAAGCAAATAAGGTATCCTGCGTCTCCAAAACAACTGGAACCACCAGCCCTGGATAGTGATTCCGTTAGTCCTACTGGGTGCAGCTGCCTGAGATGGAGTTCAATCTCAGGAAGGTCTGATACTTCATAGGAAGAGCACTGGAGAGAGAGTCCATCAGGCGGGACTCCTAATTGGGGGGAGCAGTAGTGTATGGGGGTGGGGGGCTCCACTTCACCGCGCCAGTACCGTTTCTGAGCAAATCTGTACGCCGCTTGCAAGAGTGAAGATCTGGGAACACAAAGTCTCACCCTTCACAGCCACAGCCAAGGTGCTCTCTCTGGAGCAGCGGTTCTCAACCTTCCTAAGGCCGAGACCCTTGCATACAGTTCCTCATGGGGTGGTGACCCCCAACCATGAAATGTTGCTCCTGTGATGCATCGTGATGTAAAAAACTGCATTTTCCGATGGTCTTAGGCGACCCCTGCAAAAGGGTCGTTCGACCCCCAAAGGGGTCGCGACCCACAGGTTGAGAACCGCTGCCCTGGAGCATCCTGGTATCACAATGTCAAACTGGCTCCCTTGCTGATCGGCGCAAAGGAATGTCAGTGTGTCCGGCCGCTGCGGAGCCACCCCAGAGGTCAGATGGCACCCGCTCTCTGCCTCCTCCGAGGCCCGACGTGCTGAAAGGCCAGCTGCAGGGAAGCTTTGACGGATAACCCATCCCTCCAGCCGCTGGCACCTTTGGGCGGCCGCCTTGGCACATGGGGTCAGGGTGTGAGAGACGGTACCCAGAAGCAAATGCTAACGTGGGCGCCCGGAGAAGTCCGCGCCTCGGCACGCCCCCCCTGCCCTGCGCCCAAGGGAAGGCCGTCACAGGGAGGCGGTGATGAACACCGCAGGTGCGAGGAAGTCATCGCTCATCATCCAGTTATTTTGCTTAGAGCTCTAACCGCTACATTATGTCTTAAAACTTGTCAAATCCTGCACAGTACACTGACTTCAGAGGAGAAAAACGAGTTCCGTGAAAATAGAAAAAAAGTCAGACATTTCTGGTAGAACAAGACAATATAACTCAAAAGTCCTGCAGATAAATAATAATTAGGGATGACATTTACTCAGCGGAGCAGACAGAAAACAGCATCCTCTCTGAGCTACGTGCTTGCAGAGTGGCGCTCTCACGCCTCTAGACCAGCTAAGGAAGACCGGCAGACCGCCGGTGGGAGGTTAGCGGAAGTTTTTCTGGGGTGGGGGAGGGGGAGAACCAACTTTAAGGAAGTAGTTTTTCTGTTCCTTCGGCATTTTTTGCAACTATGAACAAAAAAGTTCTCCAGGTTGGTCTGAAAACGTTACAAAACCACCTGTCTGCCCTTCAGGAAGCAGGAAGCAAAATCCACATCTTGACGGTACACACAAGCTCAATCCACCGAAGCACAGACTTTTTATAGAGACTAAAGACTGCCCTGACCGGTGTGGCTCAGTGGATAAGAGCGTCGGCCTGCGGACTGAAAGGCCCCAGGTTCGATTCCGGTCAAGGGCATGTACCTTAGGTAGTAGGGGATGTGCAGGAGGCAGCTGATCGATGTTTCTCTCTCTCATCGATGTTTCTGGCTCTCTGTCCCTCTTTCTTCCTCTCTGTTAAAAAATCAATAAAATAAAAAAATAAATAAATAGAGACTAAAGACCGATAACAATGGCGGCCATCATCCTGCAGCAAAGGGAAGGTCTGTGTCTGTGACAGAGCTGGGCAGGGTGTGGCTTGGGAGGTGGCGGAGTTCACCATTTTAAAAGGGCAGCGTAAGGTGGATCCTGCAGGCTGAAGGCCCCTGGCCTGTGCACCCTCGTCCTGGGGCCGCTCCAAAGTCTGAACTGGCCTAGTGGCGAGCATCAGCAGGTCTTCATTGTGCGATTGATTGGCCTTTTCTTTATCGATTAGCAAACACAGGGAGTCTGACCATTGCAGAAACCAGGTTGGCATCTGATGCACGACAGGATGGCCTGTCCCAGCCCCCGGAGGCACACACCACTAGGATCTAGATCAGTGGTTCTCAACCTTCCTAATGCTGCGACATTTTAATACAGTCCCTCATGTTGTGGTGATCCCCAACCATAAAATTATTTTTGTCGCTACTTCATAACTGTAATTTGCTACTGTTATGAATCTTAATGTAAATCTCTGTGTTTTCTGATGGTCTTAGGAGACACTGCTAGCTGTTGGCGACCCACAGGTTGAGAACCGCTGATCTAGCTAGATCTGGTGCACCCACGCTGCCTCGTCCCCATGAATAATCTGTGATCTGAGGACGATAATTAGGACGTGGCACTGCCTCCTTAGTAAATTAGCTAAACTGGCAAAACTCAATTTAAATAGCAATTTTGTCTCTGGTGATAGAATTATAATTGCACCCTTCGCTTAATGAGCCAGACACTTAATAATTCAAACATACTTTGGGAAAAATCAAACAAAGCTTCTCCACCGCGGATTACGTCTCCCACCACCTCGTCCGATGCCGCTTTGCAAACATGGTGGTGACTTTGATGATCTGGGAGGGGAGGGGTGGAATTTGGAGACGAGGCAGGGGATTGGTTAGCTCAGTGGTCGCCAACCTTTCAGACCCCACTGTGCCCTAGCCCACATTCTTTGACGTAAGTCATCGTCTCAACAGCTCTTGCTGATATCTTTATCTGGAAGATGGCTTTCAAAAGACTGAAGGAGGTTGAGAAGAGCTGACCAACTGCGGGCCAGACACCTGCCTATTTTGTAAATAAAGTTTTATTGGAACGCAGCCATGCCCATTTGTTCGCAGATTGTCTGGCTGCTTTCATACTATAAAGGAAGGGATGAATAGTTGTAGCACAGATCAATCTGGCCCTTTAAGAAGAAGTTTGCCGAGCTCCAGCCTGGGTTTGCTCGCTGGACCTCTGTCCCCAGGGTGCCTGACTTTGGATGCCTCTCACCTAACCTGATCTAGGGGTCGTTTCCTTAAACGTCCTATGGAGATACTGCAAAGTGGGGCCCCCAGGGCCAGGATAATGAGGTGAGGTAGCACCTGCTTATCTGCGTGGCACATAGTAGATGTTACATAAAATGCTGGTGATAGTAGTAATGACAACAGTAACGTGTGCTGAGTGCTTATCATGTGGCAGACCCTGTTCTGCACACTTTAAATATATATATCACCTCATTTAATGCCACTTAGGGGTGGATATTATAATTGTCTTAATTTTGTGGGTAAAAAAGAAATACTTCTTATTCTTTTTCTCCTTCCGCACTCTCTTACCTGTGTCTCTTTATGTAACGCTTTGCCCAGCAGTCGCGCTCCACTAGTGGTACTCCGTTCAAGGTCAAGACTGTGATGTGCCTCATTATCCCTGCACCCCCGTGGGGCCGGGACCCAGCAGGCATCAGTGTCTGGCACTCTACTCTTGGCAGGGTCGTCTTTTACTTTCTACCCCAAACTTAGATGTCCCCGTTCGCCCGGGAATATTTCTAACGGTCCTCCAGAGCCCTGGGGCAGCTGCGGGTGGGGAGAGGGGCGAGCAGATGGGTCCCAGGTTCCCCATCCATCCACTGGAGCAGGACCTATTCCACTGTTCTCTGTATTCGCATTCCACTGAGTTTTAAAAGGGGATCTGCTGCTTTAAGAAAAAAGTAAAGGGGACTCTGGAAAGTGGACAGGCCTCATCTGAGTGTCAACTACCGTACATGCCAGACCCCACCAGTGATTGTCACCTGGGACAGCTTTGCCACCCAGGGACATTGAGCAATGCCTGGAGATATTTTTTTTTAATATTTTATTGCTTTTTTAACAGAGAGGAAGGGAGAGGGACAGAGAGCTAGAAACATCAATGAGAGAGAAACATCAATCAGCCGCCTCCTGCACACTCCCCACTGGGGATGTGCCCACAACCAAGGTACATGCCCCCGACCGGAATTGAACCTGGGACCCTTCAGTCCCCAGGCCGATGCTCTATCCACTGAGCCAAACCGGTCTCGGCCCTGGAGACATTTTTGGTTTCTACCACTTGGGGGATCCAGCCAGCATCTCATGGGGCGAGGCCAGAGGAGCTGACCCTATGGTGCACAAGGCAACACCCAGGCCCCCAACAAGGATCATGTGCCCCAAAGTGTCAGTCAGTAGCCTCAAGGTTGAGGGACCTGCTCGTGCTGTCTCGGGCTCTCAGAGGGGAGCTAAGCAGACAGAGAGCCTGCCCCCATGGAGTCTGGCTCGTGGGTTGGCAAGTTCCCACCAGCTCACCCATCACTGCGTCTTTCTTTACAAACGGAAGGAGTGTTCTGAAGGGAGAGCGTGCAGTGCAAGGAGAGAGGGAAAGGAGCCCTCATGTGGGAGGTCTGCAGGCGGAGGTTTAGGCACTGGTCCCTGCAGGCGCAAAGGTGCCAGGAGGCCAGAGTGAACAGCTATTTGCAAACCCGAGGGCTGGGGAGGTGGTGAAGGGTGACAGGAGCTACACCTGGCAAAACCCTCGGTCCCCTTAAAGGTCCTGGACTTGATCCTAAGCGCCATGGGTACCACTGAGGAGTTTTTAACTGGCACCACGTGATGCCATCTGGGTTGGAAAAGAGCATCCTGACTGTGGTGTGTCAAAATAGACTAGGGCGGAGGGGGCTGAGGGAGGGTCAAGAGTGGCCACAGGAAACAGCAGGCCTTTGGGACCAAAAATATCCTCCCAGTGGAGGGCTGTGACTGGCAGGCCCCCCCAGATCAAGCCCGCCGCGCCAGGGCCACCTGTGCTGCTGATAAGCAAGGTCCCCGTGCCCCAGGAGCTCTGCCACCCATAAATGCCAGGCCTTACTCCTCCCTCCAATTAAAAACGTGCCCCACTCCAGGCTAAAAACCCGCCGTGTCATTTAGGCCGCGCATCTGTTCCACCGCCGCGCACAGTAACTGTTCCTCCGCCGCCGGGAGCGCAGGTGGAGGAAGTTCAACGAGGGAGGCTGCGGGGCCTGCCTCTAATTTCTTTTTTCTTTATTGACCTTTCCAAGGTGTCAGAAAGCAGATTCTCTCATTAAGACGCTGACACCTGAGAAAGCCTGTGGCATGTCTTATTTATGGCGCGTGTGCGCCGTGTGGAGAAAGGAGGTACAGAAATCGACTGACTTGTGCAGGCAAGGGAGGTACGTACAAGTGGTGCCTCGAGATACGAGTTTAATTCGTTCCGTCACCTTGAGGCGTGGGAAACCATGAGACGCTCGAGTCGTGGTAAACTGGCGGGTCGTGTGCAGCCGGCCGATCCGCGCGATGACTCCTGTCTCAAACATTGCTCGTATTTCAAAGCAAAAATCGCTCGCTCGACGGCTCATATCTCAAAAATCTCGTATGTCAGGGCACTCGTATCTCGAGGTACCACTGTATTCTGCTTCGTGGTCCAGCTCCCTTCCGAGTGCCTGCTGGCCACGCTGGGCCACGGGAGCGTGTCCCCGCCTCTCCCAGGACCTCATTAACGTGGAGGGAGCCTGGGGGGAGGGGCAAACCCCAAACCACGGGAAACACGGGCCTGCCGAGGCGGCACAATTCATTTCAGATCAGCAACAGTTCGCGCGCTCCACGCGCCACACAGATGTTCCTGTGGGAGGTCTGGAGGTGCGGAGAGATTATCATAAATTTGAACTCATTTGCAAGCATCTATTTCCATATTTCACAGAAAACTATCATCTTCCCTCCCGAGTTCCTTTTGCTGGTGAGGGGGAGGGAAGATTCGCCGACATGGCACCGGTTCTATGGGCCGCTGCCCTCAGGCACTGAGGATGCCAGGCGGCCAGGGTCTGCCCTTGGCAATGGAAGGAATATCAGGAAACAGAGGGCGTCTTCATCCCTGCCCTCTGCACCAAGGGTGCCACCTGGGCTCAGGTTTCAATGAAACCGCCAGCCAGCCTCCTGGGAGGTCACTGTCTCTGCTGTGCTGAGGTCCCCATCCCCCACCCCCACCCCTCCCCACCTCCTCTCCTGCCATCCTGACCACTGTGCGCGCTCTTTCCCAACACAGGTTTGCTTGCTCAGCTGGAGTGCGGGATAATAGCACGTCTTCACGGTATTGTAGAATTAAAGGAGACACTGGCCAATATCTGGCCAATCATCGAAATACAGTGGTACCTCGAGATACGAGTTTAATTCGTTCCGTAACCTTGAGGCGTGGGAAACTATGAGACGCTCGAGTGGCGGTAAACTGGTGGGTCGTGTGCAGCCGGTCGATCCGCGCGATGACTCCTATCTCAACTGTTGCTCGTATTTCAAAGCAAAAACATCGCTCGCTCGACGGCTCGTATCTCAAAAAAATCTCGTATGTTAGGGCACTCGTATCTCGAGGTACCACTGTACCACACATTGATTGGCTATTGATGCCAATGGCCAAAAATGAGGACTAAGTCTAGGTCTGTTCCAGCTGGGCCTGTGAGCTTGAGAGGCTGTGAGCTTTGATAACCCCCCTGCGACCCCTCTGTCGCAGGGAAGAGAGGGTAGCTGAGTTCCCCCCCCCCCCCAGATCAAACATCCCTGCTTAGTAAGGTGGCCGCAGGAAGCTGCATTTCAGCGTTGGCGAAGGCACGAAGGATGTGACTGAGATAAATGGATGTTGAAATATTTATTGGACCGTTCTCTTTGGGGAACCCCACGATTTCACGGCTTGTTTTCAGAAAAGGGAGGGCCTGGAAACACAGCACCCACAGTTCTGCACGGCGCGACCCAGCGCTGAGTGGCGGCAGCTGACTCCAGAAGACCTGGCCTGACCCTCAGGGACCTCCAGATCCCAGTTCACCTACGAGAATGACTCACCTGCCTGACACCACCAGGCAGTAGAGTCTTCAGTGGTTTTCCAGGTGGGGCACCGGCACCCACAGATCTGCATCCCCCGGGAGCTTGATGGACAGGCACACAGTCCCTGTCCCAGAACCTCACCCGGGGGTGGGGCCCCGGCTCTGACTTCAGCTCCTCCCACTGCAGGTGCCTGTGGTGCTGGTCATGATGGAGAACCCCTGCCCTCCCAGCCAACGCTTGGCAATGAGGGGAACTCGTTTTAATGCCAACTTTGCCACTGGCTGGGAAAGCTGAGCAACGCACTTTGCTCTGGGGCCTTATTTGCCTTCCCCGTAAAGCAAGAGGGTTGGGCTAATTGGTTTCTAAGGGCCTGCCGGCCTCAGCACGATGTGATTCTACATTCCTCAGGTCTGGGGCCTAATAGTGAACATTTAGAAAGAGCTCACCAGGACTAGGCTAGGCATTTACCTGGGTGGTGTCCTTTAGCCCTGACTGCTGTGGTGGTCCCTATGTTACAGAGGCAAAAGCGAGGCACAGAGAGGTGAGATGAAGTATGTACTGTATACCTGAAACTAAGCCTCTCTAATAAAAGAGTAATATGCAAATGGACCATTACTCCAACACACAAGATGGCTGCCACAAGATGGCCAGCAGGGGAGGGCACTTGGGAGGGACCAGGCCAGCAGAGGAGGGAAGTTGGGAGCAACTAGGCCTGCAGGGAAGGGCAGTTGTGGGGGGGGACTCAGGCCTGAAGGGGAGTGAGTTAGGGGTGACCAGGCTTGCAGGGGAGGGTAGTTAGAGGCAATCGGGCGGGCAGGGGAGTAGTTAGGCATCAATCAGGTTGGCAGGGGAGTGGTTAGGTGGTGATCAGTCTGGCAGGCAGAGTGGTTAGGGGCAATCAGGAAGGCAGGCAGGTGAGAAGTTGGGAGCCAGCAGTCCTGAATTATGAGAGAGATGTCCGACTGCCCATTTAGGCCCTATCCTGCTGGGATCAGGACAGTTGGACATCCCTCGAGAGGTCCTAGATTGAAGAGGGTGCAGGCTGGGCTGAGGAACACCCCTTCCCTCTGTGCGTGAATTTCGTGCACCGGGCCTCTAGTACAAAGTAATATTGAATGTAAACTATAATTGAAAAATAAAATGAGCCCTAGCCGGTTTTGCTCAGTAAATAGAGTGTTGGCCTGTGGGCTGAATGGTCCAGGTTCGATTCTAATCAAGGGTATGTACCTCGGTTGCAGACTTGGTCCCCGGGTGTGGTCCGGGCATGTGCGAGAGGCAACCGATCAATGTGTCTCTCATATCCATGTTGCTCTCTGTCTGTCTCTTCCCATCCCTTCCATTCTCTTTAAAAATCAATGGAAAAATATTCTCAGATGAGGTTAAAAACGAAGAAAGTTTTAAAACATTTAGAAAGGTGAGATGCCATGCCAGAGTGCCTGCTCCGATTTGATATAACCCCCCGGGCCCCGAGCCTTTGCCTCCCCGCGGCCCCTCCGGTGGTCTGCCTGCCTGGAGCAATGGCAGCGGCGCGGCTGGCACTCAGAGCCGAGCTGCCTGGCTCTCCTTCGCCGTCAGAGGCACGTTCTGCCGAGCAAGGAGGAGGATCAAAAATAGAACATGGCAGCAGCGGCCGTCCCCTGCCCCAGTTACAAGGAGCCAGCGGTGCCACTCGGAGTGATGCTGGAGGGAGCAGAGCAGGGTGGAGGGAGGGAGAGAGAGAGCAAACCGCCCTGTGTAGTGAGCACAGCCAGGCTCCGGAGTCCCCGGATCCTCAGTGGCATCCTTGCAAAGTGTGACCTTGGGGGAGAGCATTTGGCCACCTGGAACCTCAGGTCCCTTATCTGTGAATTGGGGACAACGATGCGCACTTCAGCGAGGGGGCTGGGCGCGAGGGGGAAGGAGTGGCACGGAGGGCAGAGGATTGAAGGAGCAGGCAGAGGTACACAAAGCCCTGGCGGCTCTCATCGCCACGAGTTCCCTTACCCTCTCTGAGCGGCTCGGGGCGGGAGCACCTTGAGGTGCTGGCAGCAACCACGGCGAAGCTGAGCCACCTGATGGCGGGAGAAGCCGCCTTCCTCCCTCAGCCCAGTGGGCTCCATCCGCCTGGAACGCTTCATTTCCCAGATGCCTCATCTCGCCGCCCTGTTCCAGTCTGCCAAATGCTCTTTTTTTTCCCCCTGTAAGAACTTCTCTCTGGGGTCTGTCTGCCGGGAGAATAAGTGGCTGGCAGATGACAAGGAGGACTTAGATTCTTGTGACAACCGCAGAGCTGTTTTCTTGACATGCCCAAGACACGGAGAGCCTCCATGTCCAGATTAGGGGACACGGTGTGGTTCCCTTCTCTTCCTCCTGATCCAAGAGGAACCCTTGGGCGCAGCTCCAAGTGTGTGGATGGAAACGACACAGCCCCCGGCATTCCCATTCACTAGCTGTGTGGCCTTGGGAAAGTCACTCCCCCTCTCGCTTCAGCATCCGTTCAATGGGTCAGTCATGTCTTACTAGGTGCTTAATGAGCGGTAATGCCCTTCCCTCCTCCAATTGTGCGCAAAGATCAGGAGGATGGAGCAGAGAGCATCGGAATCCTTTGGGTCTTGGAGTGACAAATCAATAAGAGTAAACTCAACTGCAATGATAATAATCAGTACAGTGGTACCTCGAGATACGAGTGCCCTAACATACGAGATTTTTGAGATACGAGCTGTCCAGCGAGCGATTTTTGCTTTGAAATACGAGCAACATCTGAGATAGGAGTAATCTCACGGATCGGCCGGCTGCACACGACCCACCAGTTTACTGCTACTCGAGTGTCTTATAGTTTCCCACGCCTCAAGGTTACGGAACCAATTAAACTCGTATCTTGAGGTACCACTGTACTCTTAACTGAGCAGTTACTCTGTGCCCAGCACAGGGTTTCCAAGGGGAGACACTGAGGCTCAGAAACGTGCAGGGCGTGGCCCACGGCCCTCAGCAAACCCCTCACTGCGCAGAATTGCAGGTCCGCAGCAGCCTTTCTCCATGAGAAGGGATAGAGAGGGTACCTGGTGCGCTCCTCCCACATGGAAATCGCTGTTTGGCCCAGCCTTCGGAATCCTTCTCTCTGGAAGGATTAGCCCCCCAGCCTTTCTCCAGCAGCCAGCACCTCTGGGTTTTGCTTATTATTTTGATTTGTCCAGAGCTTCAGTCCTCCGTTGTTGTTTTTTTTCCTTTCTTTCTTGGCTTCGCTCCCTAAGACTTGTCCTTATTTGTATAAGAGTCTCCCAGAATATTGATGAGGTTCTTTTCCAGAAAAGCGAACATCCCCCACATGGCCAGCTCCAGGCGGCCACGCAGGCCGGGCCAGGCAGGCTTCAGCCTGGTGCCACACCCCAGTGCCCTCTCCGCCTCCCTGCTGCCCACCGTCTATTAGCGAACCCTCAGCTGCAGGAGGCTCTCAGCAGCTGGGCATGCAAGGCAGGCCTGATGTTATAGTCTTCCTGACACTGAGGGAGAGAGCGACCCAAGCTCTGGTCCCTGGAAGGGTAGAGCATGCCTCCAGCCAAGCAGACTGTTCTGGAAGGCAGCAGTGGGGAGAGTGGCCCAGCCCCCCCTCCAACCCAAGCTGGTGCCTCTGAAGAAGGCTCTTGAAGGGTGAGGTGTGTGCGCTCCTTTCACCAGGAGACTGAGGGTGGTTAGACCCAGGAAGTCCCAGCGGGCTCTCCCAGGAGCCACCTTTAGACTTTAGCAAGCGATGGTTTTCAGATTTGAAAGAAAGGGAAGGAGAGGTGGACATAGGCCTTTGCCACAACTCCTGGGTCGGCTTCAGGTGAGCATAACCCCAGCAAAACACTGCAAAGTTAGATGCTTCAACTTCTTTTCTCTCTTGGAGACATCACTCATTCATTCATTCATTCATCATTTACCCATTCATTTGCTTCTTCATTCCTCAAATCTACTGCAGACTCACGGTGCATCAGCTACTGTTTCAAGGAATGAGACAGGCAGGCTTTGGCTCATGGAGGGATGTTCCAGTGGGGTGGGAGGGGCGACAGATGAGCAAATCAAACAGGAAAATGAATTTCATGCAGTAATGAGTGCTCTGAAACGTCATACAAAAAGGGATTTGTGATGGAGAAGGTCACGGTTGAGGCTGAATGGGCAGCAAAGACCTCGCTATGGGGAGGGCCTTTGGGCTGGGACCTGCATGCTGAGACGGAGCCAAGTGTGACAAGATGGGTGGTAGTTGCGGGGGAGGGGGGAATAGGAAGGAAGGGGGAGAGTCCAGGCAGAGGGAACAGCATGGGAAGGAGTTCTGCCAAGTTGGAGGGACAGAACGAAGGACAGAATGAAGGCCAGAGGGGCTGCATTTACAGTGATGTTCCTGGCACAGTCCCACGTCTTATCCACACTGTCCATTCAGTCCTCGTCCGGGTCAGCCAGGCCCTGTCACCGTTCCCACTTAGGGCTGCAGCAGCTGAGGTCCAGAGAGCTCCCCCCCTGCCCCCTCCACGGGCACACACCACGGGAGTGACAGAGCACAATCTGAGCCAGGAGCCCATACTTCATCCAGTCCCCGTGAGCCCACTGGAATTAACCAACTGAGCCGCAACCAGGAAGAGAAGATGAATCTTGGGACAGGACGGGCGCCTTCCGAGGAGAATGAGGAAGGGACTAGCTTTGACCCACAATGCCAGGCTGAGGGCCCAGCCCGGGGCTACACGCTTTCTCACCCACTTCCTCCCCATGTGCCCCAAGGCCAACTCCCGGGCCCTTTTCACAGAAGCCAGACCAGCGCTCAGAGAGCGGGCGCGTCACAGGGCCGCTCACTCATCCCAGGTTGTCCTGATTAGGATTCAGGTCTGTGGCTACAGACGAACCTGAACGTGAGCTTTCCCGATTCTCCGCATTAAACCACCTCCTTTTCCTTTCGTTATTTCTCCTTCTCCCTCCTAAAAACGGGCGTGAACATCCTCAGCTGTGACACAACCTTGACAGTGAGTGCATCTGTCTGAGGAGGAGGGACAACCGGATGTGAGCGTGCATGCATTGTCCCTCACACCGCCCGTGATCTGGAGGAGAGGGACAGGAGCCGTCCCCCTGTCACAGCCCTCCTGCTCTGCTGGCAGGGGCACACGCGCATCCTATAAATAAGAAATGAATGCCACACCGAGCCCAGGGCCAGGGGTGTCCTTGCCACAGTGAGAAGCAGGGTCGGCGGCTGCCAATCTTATTTCCCCCACTCTGTCCCCTCCAGAGCTGCCTCACTCTCTGCAAGACGCAGAGTCCTTCCTGCGAGGCACCTATAGAGGAGCGGGATCATCATCCACACGCACCCTCTCCCCTCCCAGAAAAGTGCAGGTGTGAGGGTCATCTGACAGCTTTCTCATCCGTCACTTAACGAATCAGCATGTGTCTGCCGCGGCCTGGCTCTGAGGAGACGGTGGGGAGTCCTTCCCATGAGGCCCCGGGCTCACAGAGCTTGCATTTTAGTAGGGGGAGTGACGATGTTGTTTTTAAACAAAGGGTCAACAAGTAAACATGCAAATAAATTAATTTCAGATCGCCGTCAGTGCTATCGGAAAGGTAGAATCAGATCATGTTTCAGAGAGCCTTAGGGCAGAGGGGTCAATACTTATTTGCACTTTGCTCTTTTTTCCCCTATCCACCCACCTATCATCTATCTATCTAGCTAGCTATCTATCCATCCATCCACCCATCCATCCATCATCTATCATCTATCTAACATCTGTCTGTCTGTCTGTCTGTATATCCATCCATCCATCATCATCTATCTATCATCAACCATCTATCTAACATCTGTCTGTCTATCTATCTATCTATCTATCCATCCATCCATCCATCCATCCGTCCATCTATCATCTACCACCTATCTAACATCTGTCTGTCTGTCTATCTATCTATCCATCCATCCATCCATCCATCCACCTATCTATCATCTACCTATCTACCTATCTATCTATCCATCCATCCATCCATCCATCCATCCATCCATCATCGACCATTTAACATCTGTCTGTCTGCCTGTCTATCTATCTATCTATCTATCTATCTATCCATCCATCTATCCACGTATCTATCATCTACCATCTTTCTAACATCTGTCTATCTATCCATCCATCCGTCCATCCATCATCTACCACCTACCTAACATCTGTCTATCTATCTATCTATCTATCTACCTACCTACCTATCTACCACATTTACAGAACACCCCATACCCGTTTACACGCACTGTATCCAGCGGCAGAGGTGGGAGCGACCCGCATGCCTCAGAGTCACGGGGCCACCTTGCCCAGAGCCCTGTCCCCGGTGGAAATCGGAGCATGCACAGAACGGTAGACAGCCCCCGGAGAGCTTCTTGGGCATCGTTTGGAATGTAACCCCCAAGTTCCCAGACTGTGCCACTCACGCATCAGCTCCCTAAACGATCGATTCCACTTTGGGGACCTTTGCTGAACACTCACTGTGTGGACAATGCGATGAAGACACATCCTTGCCCTCCACCCCCTTCCCCGGCCCCCCAGTTCTTTTGCTCCCCGGGAAGGAGATCATGACCATGCGGATTCCACACGGGTAGAACTAGAACCACAGGTGCTTAGGAGACGTCACGGGGACCCCGTGGGCTGCATAAAGGGGGCGTGGGCAAGGTCCCTTGAAGAGGATGACAACCAGTAGCCAGCTTAGCGGAAGGCGAAGAGAATTCATCGGTGGAGAGTGGAAAATAACTTGGAAAGGAGGCTCCAGACTCCATTGAGACTAAATCCAGAGGCAGTGAGGATTGGGGTCCAGTGGGTTGGGGGGGAGTGGGAGGGGGACAGGAGCTTTTTAACGATTGGGCAATGTGGGGTGGAATGCTGTGATCAGGTTAGGATTTGATTTCTGGGGGCCGTGGCTCACAGAGCAAACAACATGTGCAATGTGATCTTTAAAATAAATTACAGAGATCAAAAGGGACCGTAGAAGAGCTTCTGAGTGTACGCAGAGGTGTAACGTTCCAGATCGTGTCATTAAAGGAGCCGAGGCACGGGCCGTAGCACCCTGTCATTGAGGGCTTCTTGATAAAAGAGCCGGTTGTATCATTTTTGAGGTGGGGAACGCAAACAGGCTCTGGCACGTCTGTCCGTCCGTCCTCACGTCAGTTAGCAAGTAACTTCCTTTTTGGATTTGGGTTTGAGACCAGGTACCGGTGTAGATGATCCTCTCGGGCAGAATTCACATGTGCAAGGGGAAATGAAAGTCACGAGGGAGGAGGGGCCTGGCCTGTTGGGGCTCCCAGATCCTGTTCACGAGGGATCTGCTGCTCAGGCTGGGGTCCCTCTGAACCCCACATACAGCCCCTTCATGCAATGTTCTCAGGAGGTGCCAATGCTCTCTTGCCCTCTCTCCCCTCTGCCTTCGCGGGCATTGGCCAAAGGCCTGGACCCTGGAGCCAGCCTGTCTGGATTCAAACCCCAGAGCCGCTGTTTGCGCGCTCCGAGCCCTCGCCGATGTGATTAACCTCTGTGGCCTCCACTTCCTCACAGGGGAGCCGGTAAGCCTTCCTCGGAGGGATTTTTGAAGGATTAAGTGCATGGATACAGGCAAAGAGCTTAGATGGCGTCTGGCATGTGCCAAGAGCTCAATAAATATTAGTGTAATCTGCGCACAACAGCCTTTTCAGACCTCCCAACGACAAGCTGTCGGAAGACAAAGCCGGCCAGCCAGAGAGGGGATCACTGTGCGCCCCGATGAGGGGGCTGGGTGAGGGTCACGCGGCCCGTCTTGTAGCCGAGGGACCGCTCTCGGGGAACGGTGGCACGGCCGCCTGGGGCCTGGTTCGCACGCCTGCATTCCTCGGTGGGTTTCTCTCTGATCGGAAGCCACGGGTCTGCTGTTTTCGCTGTGAAATATTTCGTCCGGCGTGATGTTTTTCCGGACTTCTTGTCATCACTCCTTATCGCAGCCACATTCCGTCGCAGCATTATTTGGTCTCTTAACGGTTGGCTGGAGCATCAGGACCGGGTCCCTGACTCTGCTTGGCCCGGCTCCTGACGGGATCTGTGACCTGGGCCCCAGGGCCATCCGTCAGAGGCTGGGCTCGGGTTAGAGGTTCGAAGCAGGCAGCCCATTGGTGAGTTTCGATTCTGCCTCCGGGTGCTGGTCCACTCCAAGCCAGAAAATTAACTTTGAGTCACGTGGGGACATATGAAATTTGGTGCACTGCGTGATGGTCCACCAGCTGGCTTGGCGGGGCCTGCCTTCCTCCATGGAGATGCTTGGGCCAAGCCATTGGGAACCACCTGCTTTGGATGGGGGCAGTCCCCACGCTCCCTGCTCTCACCTCCCAACTGCCCCATTCACTGTCGCTCTTGCACAGATAGGGGAGAAATGAGAGGAGAGGGGACTGCTTGTCATACTGATGTTTTATAAAAATGGGAAGACTTTGAGTCTTGACTCCCCCCTAATAAGTATAAGAGCTGCTACAGCAGCGGTTCTCAACCTGTGGGTTGCGACCCCTTTGGGGGTCGAACGACCCTTTCACAGGGGTCGCCTAAGACCATCGGAAAATGCAGATATTTACATCACGATGCATCACAGTAGCAAAATTTCATGGTTGGGGGTCACCACCACATGAGGAACTGTATGCAAGGGTCTCGGTCTTAGGAAGCTTGAGAACCACTGTGCTACAGTCTCATATTTGTTCCGTCGACATTCATTCCAATGTGCACAGGTGCCCCAGGCAGAGAGGCCTTCTTAATGTGTCCCCATTAGATGACAAATGGCAGACTTGGGACTCGAATCCAGATCTTCTAGATAAAGATTCACTTCTTGCCCTGGCCAGTGGTGCTCTCAATGGTTAGAGCGTCAACTGATGAACCGAAAGGTCCCAGGTTGGATTCCTGGTCAAGGGCACGTATCTGGGTTGTAGATTTGATGCTAGGCCTTGGCTGGGGCGTGGGAGGGAGGCAACCAATCAATGTGTCTCTTTCACAGTGATGTTTCTCTCTCTCTTTCTCTTTCCCTTCTCCCTCCCTCCCTTCCACTCTCTCTAAAAGCCAATGGGAAAAAATATGCTCAGATGAGGATTAACCAGAAAACCCTCAAATCTCTTGCTCCATTCCCCCACTTAGTCTTCTGGATTATGAACTTTCACCTAACTCACCTGGAACGGCTGCTCTGTGTCACCTACTCAAATCTGGGGATTCAGAGATGGATTAGGTGGAACGCCTGCCTCAGCATCTCACCCTGGTCAACATAGTGCATTCATTCATTCATTCATTCATTCAACACAGAGTTGTCAATAGAAAAAAAGTCTTTGGATATCAGGAATGTTTGTTTAACCAGTCACAATGCGTGCACTGACCATCAGGTGGTAGATCCCCTGACTGGTAGGTTAGCTTGCTACTGGGGTCTAGCCAATAAGGACTGGACAAGACGGGCTAGACATGCCCTAAAGCCCTCCTGTTGTCCCTCCACAGCCCTGATGATGCCCTGTGGGGTCCCTTGGCCTGGCCTGTGCCCTCTCACAATCGGGGACCCCTTAGGAGATATCGGAGAGCCAGTTTCAGCCCGACACAGACACACGTGCACACACAAGTACATGTATATACACAACAAGCATATGCTCAATATTGTACTCATATCACTGTGCCTAAAGATAGGCACAATGCAGGAGGTAGATGCTACTGTGATCACCATTTACAGACAATGAAACCGAGAAACAGAGAGGGTAAGCCACTTGTCCAAGATCACAGAGCCCATCAGCAGGCCCTGGAACAGAGCCCCGAGCTCACAGACGGCCCGACCCCCACTCTTAGGCACACTGCTCTCTTAACCCTCTCACCCGGGATGTCACTCCTTCACCACCGTCGCTGGGGCCGTGGTGAAATATTTCTCATCTTGCAGCGTGGAAAAGAGAGAGCCCTCCGGTTTGTTGTCCAAACCCCCTGCGTCTTTCCTCCTTTCTCAGAGACCTGGTAGCTTCTCTTTGCCCCTGAACTGTGACTATGAAAATAAAAGGAAAAATACCCACCGAAGGGCTACAAATCTCTCATCTCACAAGTAAAAATTCACTGTGACAGAGCTTTTCCGCATGCAGCGCTGGGAGGAGACCTGTTCTTATCCCACCACCTCCCCCCGGGGACAATTTATGGAGAACCCTGTGTCCTCGGTGCTCTGCTGGCAGCGGGGATGCAGGGATCCAAGCAGCAGGGACCTGTCCCCAAGTAACTCAGCCTCCTGCCTGGCTCTCTTCCGGGTAATTCTAATGATGATTCCCCTTTAAGCAAAGGACAGAGAGTCTGATTTCTGCCACGAGTCTTATGCAGGTGCCCTGGTCTGCTCAAAGCGCCCACAATGTGGATCTGAACTGGTGAAACCGGGAGCCCGCCCAGGCAGAGAAGTCAGTGTGCCCTTTCAGGATGTGGTCATTAGCCAGAGAAACCTTGCCAAGGGGCAGAGGGAGATTTAGGATGGGGGAGCCCCCACCTGCGCTTCCTGACCCCATGGAAATATAGCCGGACTTGGCCAGCTTTGCCCTTGAACTTGGACATCTCGGGTGAGGGGCTGCCTTGCCTTTTCCATCCCAGGAGCTGCCACACGTGGGTAGTGACGCCACCAGAATAAATCAGTGAGGAAGGAAGGGATGGATGGATAGATGGATAGATCTATCCATACCTAGCAAATGCCTAGAACAGCAGTTCTCAACCTGTGGGTCGCGACCCCTTTAGGGGTCAAACGACCCTTTCACAGGGGTCGCCTAAGACCAGCGGAAAATGCAGATATTTACATCACGATGCATCACAGTAGCAAAATTTTATGGTTGGGGGTCACCACCACATGAGGAACTGTATGCAAGGGTTTTGGCCTTAGGAAGGTCGAGAACCACTGGCCTAGAAGGTGGGCATAAGCTACTAGCAGTGGGCACACAGGGAGAGGGGACCTCAACGGGGCAGAGAAGTAGGTTAGTTATTCAATGCTAGTAGCCCTGCACACAAATCTGTATGCCAGTAGCTCGCCAGTAGCTCGCTGCCACCCTCCAATAGCTCTCTGCCTGCTGCCCCGCCCTCCTGTAGCTCCCTCTGCCCCCCTCCCCCACCCCCATAGCTTGCTGCCCTACTCCCCTCTCCCCCGTAGCTCTCCGCTGCCCACTTGTAGCTCCCTGCCTCACCTTCCTGCTGACCCGTGATCCAGCTGTAACACGGTCGGCCGTTACGCTTCACGGCATAACAACCATTTGCATATTACATCTTTATTATATGGGATATTTCTTATTAGTCTAATTGCTAAACAATCCACGTATATTCCTAATACAAAGGAGAATTCAGGCTTTCGAATAAGACCAGAATATAAGTCCTAGCAGTCTCCACTTCTGAGAGCTCTGTGACCAGGGGCAAATTATTTCAAGTCCCTGAACCCCGAACCCCTTGTTTATTAGCCGGGCTTTGTTGTGAGGAGTGGAGGAGATGAAGCGCCGGATAAAATGCTGACCAAGCTGTCAATGGCCATCAGCTCTTTCTCCAAAATTATTTGTTGCATTATTAATGGCATGTAGGTGGGGCTGGCAGCCAGCTGGAGAGGAGGGAGACGAGGTGGGCAGAAGAGGGTGGCAGCAGTATGGCCAAGCAGGGGGGCTCCTCATTTGGGAGACGTGCTCCCTTCTCGCCCCCCCAGCTCTGCTTTCTTTTCTGGAAACATCCAGCGCATGGGGCTCAGTACCCTAGAGGGGCTGCTGGCTCCCCACCCTGGCTGTGCCGCTGGCCATCCCATGTCCTCAGGAAGGGAACTTCCCTCTGTGTCAGTTTCCTCACTTGAAAATAGTATGAGTTTTTGCCCCTAAATGGTCTCCAGGACTAAACGAGCCAGTGATGTATGCCTGGCTCAGAGTAACTGCGTAATAAATGCGAATTTGTAGCATCGTGCCCCCTGGTTCTAAGATGGTATTAAGATTTTCCAAGGCCCTTGGAGATTGCACTTCATGTCTTATCAAACCCTTTAATAGTTTGTGGTGTAAAATATTTAAAGAGTTTTTTAAAATATATATATATATATAATTTGGCTGTTAAAACCATTTCTTTATGAGTAAGTCATGGCTATAAGCCCTCAGCATTTCCTGGGCATATTTGAATTTTTGTTTTTCAAGTGGAAAATTCTAAGGAACAAATTTTTGTGTTGTTTTTTTAAAAATATTTTTTTATTGATTTCAGAGAGGAAGGAAGAGAGAGAGAGAGAGAGAGAGAAACATCCATGATGAGAGAGAATCATGGATCGGCTGCCTCTGCACTGCCTCCCACTCTTACCTCTCTCCCCCCGCCCCGTGACTGGGGATCAAGCCCACAACCCGGACATGTACCCTTGACCAGAATCAAACCTGGCACCTTGTAGTTCACAAGCCGACGCTCTTTCCACTGAGCCAAAGCGGTTAGAGCAGGAACAAATTGTTTTTAAATGGAATGAAATTTTTATGGATATCAACTTTAATAATTAATGGCATGTACATAATGTTACATTATGTGACATTTAATTAAATATTTGCTCATTTTGATTTTGCAGTTTTCTCTTTTTGTACTGGATCAGGAAAAACAAAATGTGGTGTTGTTTTTTTTCAGACTTCAGGCCTTGTCATTATGACAGGCCGCCTGCCAGTGACCAGAAAGACCCCTCTGTCCCCTTCCCCACAGCTGTCCACAGGCAGGTGGGACGTGACCGAGGAGATGCGTCAGCTCACATTTCCCTGTCCCGCCCTTTAACGCCTGGCCCATCTCAGGTCCAGGCAGGAGAGGGACGTGCCCAAAGGACAGTTTGATTCCCCAAATGCAGGGTCCTGGGACTTCCCACAGTTATATTTTACACATGTTTAAGGAGTGGCTCCCACAGTCGAGGTGAGGTGACATCATGAGTGGTCAAGGTCACAAATGCCAGGGAAGGCTCAGGTGGGTCTGCCTGGGCTCCACATGGTCGTAACTCAATGACTCAATCAAATAGCAACGTGAACTGCCAGCAGGAGTGTCCATGCAATAAGAGCAGGAATTTTCACCAGTTGTTAAGAGGTAACAGGGCATTCGGAATCGATCAGGGACCTTGCTCCTGTGACTTGGCAGATCTCCAGGAGGAGAGTTCGAGAGAGTGAAAGAGCCGTCTGGGGACCCCACTTGCCAAGGGCAGGCCTGGGCAGAGCTAAACACGGTGTGCCCTCCTGAGCCAGACAACTGGGCTCATCACCCTGCAGAGGTGCGGGAAGGATGGGGAGCTGGGGAACTGCCTGACCCTTCGGAGGGGGTGGGAGCACCAGGCTTCTGCCATCTAATTAGGGCTCAGAGTGGCTAGTCCTTTGGGAAAGGAAGGGGAGAACCCTGCCCAGGCCCACTGAGGGCAGCAGGGCAGCAGGGAGGAGCCAGGGCAGGCTCAGGGAGTGACGGACCTGTCTTTCAGTTGGAAGGTTCCAGGCCCAGACACTTACTGAGCGTATTCAGTCAGTGCGGAAGAAGGACAGGGCAGGATGCTGCATCTGTGCACGTCTTCACTGGAGAGACGCAGCCAGGGAAACCCCTTTAAAAGCTTAGTAAGCCCCGCCGGTGTGGTCTAGTGGTTGAGGGTCAACCAGTGAACCAGGAGGTCACAATTCCATTCCCAGTCAGGGCACATTCCTGGGTTGCAGGTTTGATCCCCAGTAGGGGGCATGCAGGAGGCAACCAATCAATGATTCTCTCTCACCATTGATGTTTTTTTCTCTCTCTCTCCATCTCCCTTCCTCTCTGAAAATCAATAAAAACATATTAAAATAAATCCTATCTAATAAAAGAGTAATACGAAAATTGACCATACCTCTGCTATATCCACAAGCCACACCTACCAGTCACCCTCACCAGCCAATCAGAGCAAGTATGCAAATTAACTCAACCAAGATGGCTACAGCCACAGAGAGAGAAGGAGAAAGGCTTGGGTTGCCCCTGGAGATGGAGGAAGCCAAGCTTTTTGCACACCCTTGGCTGGTCCAGGCTTTCAATTAAGGCAACAAAGTTTCAATGGCTGTGGCCATGGAGCAAGCAAGAGGCTTGGCTCTGCTCCAGGCTACAAAGTTTCAATTGTAGAAAATAAATAAATCCCAGATACCAGGGCTTCCACTTGGGTAACCCAGGGGGTGTGGCAGGCCTGCAGACTACCACAGGCCCCTCGCCCAGGCCACCCCATACCCCAAGGGAACACCCACACGGATCCAGGACACCCTTCAGGGAAAACCAGCTGGCCCCCACCCATGCACCAGGCCTCTATCCTATCTAATAAAAGAGTAATATGCAGATTGACCATCACTCCAACACAAGATGATCATGTGATCAAAAAGATCCTTCCCCCATGTGGATATAATATGGTACCACAAGATGGCCAGTAGGGGAGGGCAGTTGGCAGGGACCAGGCCTGCAAGAGTGAGGGCAGTTGTGGACAATGAAGCCAGCAGGGAAGGGAAGTTAGGGGTGACCAGACTGGCAGAAGAGGGAAGTTGGGGGTGACTGGGCCTGCAGGGAAAGGCAGTTGGGGGGGATCCAGACCTGCAGAGGAGGGCAGTTCGAGGTGACCAGACCTGCAGGGGAGGGCATTTAGGGGTGACCAGGCCCACAGGGGAGGGCAGTTAGGGGCAAACAGGCTGGTAGGGGAGCAGGTAGGCATCAATCAGGCTGGCAGGGGAGTGGTTAGGAGGTGATTAGGCTGGCAGGCAGGGAAGCATTTGGGAACTGCAGTCCTGGATTGTGAGAGGGATGTCCGATTGCCTGACAGATTGGAGAGGGACAGGGTCCCAGATTGGAGAGGAAGCAGGCTGGGCTGAAGGACCCCCCCCACTACCCCATGTACAAATTTCGTGCACCGGGCCTCTAGTAAGTACATAAAAGCCTGGCTACATGGTCTCCATTTACAAGCAGGCACAGAGGCTCCACAGATTTGTTTTCTGTCCACATCCCACAGCCCAGGGGGTCTGGCCCAAATCCGCACAGGACACAGCAAGCCAAATTGTGCTTCGGTCAGCTTCTGCGCCGGAACCCAGGCTGTGTGCGTGGGGAGAGAGCTTAGGGGAACAAGGCGTCTAATGAGGCGGAGGGGACTCGGATTGGTGAAGGGAAGAGCGCCAGACTGCTGATGTTTCCAGTTTTGCTGTGTGTCCTTGGTCCGGCCGGCAAGGGCAGGGCTGGGTCCCTAAGACCATCTCGACGAGCGAGTGCTTTGCTGCGTGGCACAAATGACTGATTCTGTTTCAAGTGTCTCCAGGAAAAGGATTTTTGGAGATGGACCGGCTGTGCGGAAGCAGCTAGAACAGGGTGAGGGAAATTATCCAAGATTCACCCCAGAGGCTGTGCAGATCTCACGGAGTCCTCCAGGCATGGCTGTAATCTACCCAGATCCCCCCACGGCACCCCCAAGCCCCTCCCCTTTGGCTTATATAGAAAGATCCCTGAAGTGACCTTAAGCAGTGAGGATTCGGTTTCATTTAAGGAAGGACTTGTATACAAATGCTTTTTAGAAGTAGAAGCATGTAAGCAAACGGGGAGCAAGGCATCATCGACCTTCTAGAAGCCTTGAGATGCTGAGCACAGGTATATTTCTGCCCTCCCGGAAAGCGGTGTGCTAAGAAAACGCATTGAGCCAATCCTATTTCAAATGCACCGGGAGTGCGCACCGTTAAAAGGCCCCGGCACGCCCGGCAATTTACCTGTTTGTAAATACAGGCTCTGTTTAAAGCCAGTATTTAAAGGGGGTTTTCCTGGCGGACTCTCTCCAAGCAAAGAAAAGTACAAATGCAGCCTTTCTCGGGAACTGAAAAATGGATTCAATTCGTTCTCCAGGTTCCTTCCAGACCTGCAAGTCTGGGAAATGCGTCACGCAAAAGGAAAATCCACCAGCCCCTCCTGGCTCAGCCGAGACGCCGGCTTTCTGTCGCCCCGAGCACGTCTCAATCGCCAGCCCCAGCCAGGCTGGTTCCAGAGGGCTCCGGCTGGGCGCCGCCGGGGGGCTGAATAGAATTGGGAAGTCTATTCTGCTTCCATTCAGTCTGGACTGGGTGCGTTCCAGTTCCATTCCAGATGGGAGGGCAGAGACTCCATGTGGTTTCAATTCTCAGAGCCTGGTGTGGAGCGAGCAACTCCATACATAGCGGTGAATGAATGAATGAGTGAGTGAGTGAATGAATGAATGAGTAAAGATGGCGACCATCAGTATAGTTGTCTGTGTGACCTTTCACCAGTTACTTAACTGCTCTGAGCTCCTGTTTCTGCATCTATATCTCTACCTGGTAGAATCGCTGTGAGGATTACGTGAGACAAAATGCAGAAAGCATTTAACCCATTGCCTGGCATATAGTAAGGACTCCACCACCACTAGCTATTGTTATTCGCTCTTTCCTTTCCATGGCCTGTGAGGGTAAGTGCACCTCACCATCCCCACTGAGCAGATGGGAACACTGAGGCACAGAGGGGTCACGTGCCTGCCCAGGCCTCACAGGTGGGACTGGGACTCTCCCCTCTGCGGAACGGTCAGTGGAAGGAAACCACAGAGAGATCTCCTTCCCGCTCACGGGGCAGAGAGGCCACGGGCCAGGGAGGCCTGGGAACACGGAATCCTCCTGGGTCCTCCTCCTCGCAGAGCGCCCAGGCTTGGCAGGGGGGCGGGCTTTGCTGCTTCTCGGGTTCCCGATCCGTGTTGTGTTGGCCCTGTCAGCTTCAGGGTTGGCTGAGCTCCAGTGAATGCTGCTGGCCTCGTCCCTGAACTGCCCCTGCTCGTGGGCATTTATCACTTCCGTAAACAACCTGCCTACCGAGACGCGTCGCGCGGGCAGCGGAGGGGAGAGAGCTTTTCCTGCAAGACCGGCCTGAACGTGCACGTTGCCGGGAGAGGGCCTGCCAGCTCCCCTCGCCCTGACACTGTGATGTGATGCCCTGGGCAGTGAAGGCCTTGCAGACACAGTTAAAATTCACCCACTGGCTGTTCTTCTTGAGTGCGTGAATACGTGGGCAACAAGACATACACAGGCACGGTCCGACAAGCATGCCTGTAGTCCACTCAGTTACCTGCCCTCCAGTTGAAGAAGGAAGGAGCCCTGGCTAAATGGACACACAGGTGACCCGGAAGCTGCTTTGCAGGAGAAGGAACTCCCCATCACACCTGGCTGCGCTGCTGTTAATGAGGAGCTTGTGAGACTGTCAGAGCCCATCCCTGCCTGCCTTCCCTCTAAGCTCATTGGAAAGCCCCAGAGGTGCGCAAACAAACCAACAAAGCCTGAGAACCCGTCATCCGAGTAGCAGGGCCGATGGCGTGGAGAGCGCGCCTGGAAATCCTGGCGTGCCCATTTAAACGGCAGCCCCCCCAGACACAGGGTGGGCCCGGCTGTTCTCCTCATCCTGGCCACGCCCCCTTTGTCATGCTATTAAAACAGAGGACAAAGGCAGTATGTTTCCCTCTTTAAAAAATATTTTTACCGATTTTCAGAAAGAGGAAGGGAGAGAAAGAGAAACATTGATGTGAGAGCAGAACAGTGATTGGCCGCCTCTGCATGTCCCCCACGGGGGATGGAGCCCGCAACCCGGGCACGTGCCCCGACCTGGATTCAAACCATTGATCCTTTGGTAACACGGGATGATGCCCTACCAACAGAGCCACAGCGGCCAGGGCTCCCCCCACCCCTTTTTTTCTTTCTGGTGAGAATTTGCTGCGGATGGTTTAATCATTCATTTTATAAGAATTCTGTCACATTTCGAGATTCAATAGGAGGCAAAGAGCTCCCTTAAAGATTGGTCAATAGCGGGAAGGCCAGCAAAACAAGCCGGTGTGTGAGCCGTGCCCAGCAGGAGCGGCCATTCATGCTGAAGGCTGTCATTCATCAGCCGCCCGGGCTCCCTCATCACTGACTTGAGGCAAAGGGCTCTCACCCTTTCATGCTTCTCTGTTTGGCCAAAAATACATAAGGGGTGTGTGTGTGCGTGCGTGTGTGTGTGTGTGTGTGTGTGTAGTATGCTTTGTGTGCCTCAAATGGTTGCTTTATCAGCATGACCAGCTCCTGCTAGGTTTAGTAAAGAATGACGCAGTAAAGAATTCTTTAGTAAAGAATTTAGACCCAATAGGTTCCATTGATAAATTACTAACTTTCAAAGTACTTAAGCCTGGGCCTGGACATACAGAACACATGACAATTTAGGTAGCTTCACAGAAGCGTTCCGGGGAACAGGAGTGGGTATAAAAAGCACGTCTTAGGTGATCAGAAGACCATTCTCCAGGAGCAGAACTGATTCCAAGAAAGACGCGGATGGCACAACCCAAGAAAGACCTTTCTAACAATCTTAGTTATCCACAGGGGAGGGAGTTTTCCGGTCACGTGGGCAGTTCTCTCTTCCTGGAGTCACTCGAGCAGAGGTCACTGGGTCTTTAATGGGGGATCATATAGAGAGCAGCATGCATGAGGGTGGACTAAGGAACCCCGGAGAGCCCTTCCAGTTCTGAGAGCCTTGACTTTGTCTCACTCTCTTGGCCCATGTTTTATTAATCAATGCTGTCCGCGTGGCGCCTCCCACGTCCTAAGAATCCTCACAGAGCCCGAAAGATCAAGAAAGAGCGGTGTGGAAACCAAGCAGAACACTCCCGGGGATAAAACAGGACATATAACGACTGATGAAGAAAAGATCAGGCCAGGCAAAGAGGAAGCAAAGCATGCCAAGAGAGCGGAGCCCGCTGATACTCGGAAGAAGGGCCCACGGCTGTTTGATTTCTAGTGAGGGCCAGATGAGAGCAAATGGGGTTAAATTAAATTAAAGCACGACGGAGCTGCGTCATCAGGAGCAGCGTGCCGGAGCCCGAGCTATCCATCTCTGGGAGAATTGCCTTTATTGAGGGTGGAGAGGAGAACAAGGTTGAGCTGTGTCTGTGGCTCTCGCGAAAGTGATTAAGGCACACAGTCGACGCTGCTTCTTCTCGGAGTCTTTTAATAAAGGGCTCATGATAAGCTCCTGCCAGTGTTTCATTAGAGAAGAGCAAATAATGTGATCTCTGCAGAAAGCCGCACTTATCTTCCGTGTCAGAAAATTAAAACGGTGTAAATTGATGTAGTTCCTTGTTTTTTTGCCTTCGAGGCCGGAGAA
Organism: Lasiurus borealis; assembly: GCA_004026805.1. Taxonomy (NCBI): domain Eukaryota; kingdom Metazoa; phylum Chordata; class Mammalia; order Chiroptera; family Vespertilionidae; genus Lasiurus; species Lasiurus borealis. The sequence continues at coordinate 9,979 of PVJN01014757.1, read as the reverse complement.
CTCGACACCGGGCCCTGGGGTGCTTACATCTGCTCCGTGGTGGTGCCTGAAAATCACTCTGTCCGCACCTCAAAACAGATGAACTCACGTCAGGAAATTGATGACATGTCCTGCGTTCTAACTTGTTGTTCATCTAACATCTTTGGGAAGTGAGTAGGCCAAAATCTCATCTACTCAAGGCGAAATAGAATAAAAGGGAGAAATGATCGATTGGAAGGAAGCACGAGTTCTGAGGATGGGTTTTCGGTTCAGACGGAAGAATTTCCGTCTCGGGAGATGAGCGAGGTGGAGGGAGAGGCGCCGCACTCCGAGTTGCGTTCTCGGTCATCATCTCATGATTCACTCCCACTGGTCTTATGCAATTTCGAAAGCTCTGTAACTGCCATGGGACACCCCACACATGGGTAAGCCATGTCAATGAGACCCAGTTCAGGTCAACCAGTTGTCCGTGTGCAATTTCCTGAGTGAAGGGAAGTTCAGTTGTATGTCTGATGATTGTCACTGGCCGGAAGTGGGGACCTATAAATGGGGAGCACCTTGAGGACAGGAAATGGATCGTTTTTATCGCGGATTTCTTCCCACCCAGCGCACAGGCCGTCGGATTTCTTGAGTCTGTGAGGGTTTGTTTAATCAAATTAAAACGAATGGCATATAATTGAAATGGCTTGAACTGCACCGAACAGAATTAAATTGAATTGCCTAGCCTTGCCTTACGCCAGGGGAACGCCTCACCTTTGTTAGCTAATCAACTCTAACAACAGAGCACGAGTGAGCATAGCGTGCTGAGCACAGTTGTTTATAATTTAAACACGTGTCGGATCCAAAAATATTTATTGAGCACATGGTAGAGTCAGACCCTCCCGTTGGATGCTGGGAAGCTAATGGTGAGTGAGACAGACAGACATTGTCCCTGTCGTGAAGGAGCTCCGCCGAGGAAAGGAAACAGCCACTGAGCAAGTTGATGTGGAAGGAGATATCTTAATTTAGACTTGGGACTAGTGCCTGGGAGGGAGAAGCTAGTCTTGTAAAAGGCATAGGATGAGGCACCTACTAGAACAGGCTGATGTACCCCGTGTCTGAGCAAAGGAGTGGGAGATGAAGCCAAAGGAAGGGCTGTAGATGTTACTTGGCTAAGTAGAAACATAAGGGATGGGAGTTGGATTTTTTTAAAAATCACCTCTGGTTGCTCCCTGTAGGGGAGGGAGGGATAATCAAAGCGCATACCAGGCAGGAGGCCACCGCTGTGGTGCAGGAGGGATGCGGTGGTTGATGGAACTTGGGTAGAGAAACGGAGAGAGCCTCGCCATATCCCAAAGGTAGATTGGAAAGGGCGTGGTCAACAATCGGAAGTGGCCAGGAAGAGAGGGTGTCCGCCGTTCATCAGGACAGATGGGAGATGGAGGTATGTCACTAAGATAAGGAAGAGGTTCGGATTGGAGATAAGTACAGAGGTGAAGATCAAGAATTCAAACTGAGCCGAGACCGGTTTGGCTCAGTGGATAGAGCGTGGGCTTGCAGACTGAAAGGTCCCAGGTTCGATTCCGGTCGGGGGCATGTACCTTGCTTGCGGGCACATCTCCATAGTAGGGCGTGCAGGAGGCAGCTGATCGATGTCTCTCTCTCATCGATGTTTCTGACTTTCTATCTCTCTCCCTTCCTCTCTGTGAAAAATCAATAAAATATATTTAAAAAAAAAAAAAAGAATTCCAACTGAGCATCTTGAGCTTGAGATGCCTGTGAAATACCCGCCAGGAGTTTGCGAACAGGGAATTGTGTACGCAACACAGAGCCCTTCTGCAACTATTTACTGAAAACCTAACCTGGGTCAGGCACGGGGGTGGGGGTAATACAAGGATGTATGTAGCACATGACCCCTGACCTCTAGGACCTCAATGCCCATTGCTTAAGATGTCAAATGAGAAAATATTGCAATAAGAGGAAGGGACGATTTTTAAACACCAGTAGAGAGAGAGAGAGAAATAAGCTGAGTTGAAAAGACAAGGAAAAAACCCTTCCGGCTGAGATGGTGGAGGGTGGGCAGCCAGGGAGAAGTCAGAGTGGGGAGAGAGGGCATCGAGGGCAGACTCCAGAGGAGGCAGAATCCTCACTGCCCAGAAGAGAGAAGGCACTAGCACTGTGCCCGCCTGGGTGGAGCTCTGCATCCACCACCTGACCAGGTGTGGGCTGGGCAGAAGGACACACTAGATTCTCAGCTCCAGCCGGGCTACACCCACGGGTGTGAGGATTGACATTTTGATGGTAAGAGTGAAGGTCTGGAGGGAACCTACCCACCATGAGAAGAAGCCAAGCAACCGGAGGGACATTGGCCGGGTTTGCTCTAGAGAAGCTGACATTCCTCAGAGCTTCGGGCTGCCTTGGTGCCCCAGCCTCTGCCCCTGGAACATCTGTGCTGAACAACGAAACATCCCAATCCCTTTGCTCTGTGTTCACCAGAGAGCAAAGAGAGAGTTTGGGGGTAAAGAGAGTTTTCGAGGGGCTAAGAATGTTCTTGGAAGAAGTCTTTTTAACATAACATAAATGGATGCCCAGGAACTTATTGTGAGATGGATGACAGGTCCATGATTTTCTCTAAATCACGTCTAACCCAGAGCAGCTCTGGCCTGACTCAGCTGGCCTTGACAGGGACCAATCAGCTTCCTCAGACCCAGAGAGTCACAGAGAAGGTCCTGGTCTCAGGTGTACCCTGCTCCCCGCTGGCTCAGCCAGTGCTGGTCATGCATATCCCTAACAGTGGGGTTCTGCTGGTTCAGTACCCCAGGGGCTAGCCGTCCTAGGGACACAGTCCCCCCCGGGGCACGCCAAGGGCAGGAGTTCCTGATCTTTGCTCCACCCCCTTTTTTCCTTCAGTTTCCTCCTCCTCTCCCTCCTCCTCAGCATCATGTGTCCCTCTTGCTCCCCTCAAAGCTCTCAAAGGCAGTGGTGCTGCCACATTACCCTCATTAGCACCCCTGGGAGGCTTGTTAAGTGCAGCTCCCCGGACCTCAGGCATCGGGGTTCTGATTAGGCAGGTCTGAGGGGGCCTAAGAATGTGCATTGGAAACAAGATCCAGGTGATGCCAAGGTGAGGCCGATGCTATGGGTCCAGCTGTGAGGACACCACTCCAAGGGGAGGGGACAAAAGTCCTCCTCCTCTGGAACCAGCAGGGATAGAGAAGTCACAGGGAAGTGGAAGCCGACGTAAGTACAGTGGTACCTCGAGATACGAGCCCCCGAACATACGAGATTTTTGAGATACGAGCCGTTGAGCGAGGGATTTTTGCTTTGAAATATGAGCAACAGTTGAGATACGAGTCATCTCGCGGATCGGCCGGCTGCACAAGACCCACCAGTTTACCGCGACTCGAGCGTCTCATAGTTTCCCACGCCTCAAGGTTACGGAACAAATTAAACTCGTATCTCGAGGTACCACTGTATTGCAATTAATCGCCACACCATCCCCGGCTTCATGCCGATGATGATGCAATCCTATTGGCCAACACGTGGTTCCCATGCAGATGTTCCGAACCCCTGCGCTTGGGGAGGAAGACCCCGGGCTGTCCCTTGTCTCTTCTCCCCCAGGGGACAGAGGCCTGTGTTGTCAGCGACTCCTCCTTAGACTGGAACCCGGGACCCGGCTTGGGCCTCCTGGCCCCTGCTCCTTGTCAGGTGATTTTCAGAAAGTTGCTCTGCTCCTACACACCTCCCCCCCACACCCCCAAGTTCAGACAGTGATTCCTCTTCCCGTTGCCCAGACTTGTCATTGAGAAGCCTGGCGCCATCTGCGGAATGCATTTGCAAGTAAAATGTCCAAGTGGCAGCAGAGAGGCCCGGGAGAGGGGCAGCGAGGTGCGGCGAGTTGTGTCAGCCCCGCAGCCCGCAGTGGCTGTCAGCCCGCGGCCAGCCTTCCTGCTGGAAATAGAAACCCGGAGGTGTCCCTGCCCGCGGGCCTCCCACTGCCTCTCCCCACGGCACCTGGGGTTGGGGCCGCCCTTGAAAGTCAGAGCGAAGTGGAGATGCCCCCAGCGCGCGCTCTCTCTCTCTCTCTCTCTCTCTGCCCTGGCAGCACGGGAGAGGGTCGGCCGGGGCTGCCCTGCCTTCCAAGCGCGGTGCCACGTATTAGCCGAGGGTGGCTTTAGGCAGGCTCCATTAGCTCTCTGTGCCAAAGCGTCCTCACTGCCAAAGTCAGACCAGAATGCATCTCCCCCTAAGGTTGCTGGGAGGACCCCAAAGAGACAACGCGTGTCAGGTGCTTAGCGTGGATCTGCTTCATCGCGAGTGTGCCAAGGAAAGGGGGGCCTTCATCACTCATTCTCCACACGCTGCCCCGGATAATGGGGTTCAGGTCTCAATTTTCCCTCCTTGACCGGGAGCTCCTACAGAGTAGGAGCCGGGTCTGATTCCCTCTTATAGCCGTTCATTCAATCCCCAAATCTCTGTTGGAGTCCTACTGTGTGCCAGTCCCCGTGGCGGAGGCCCAGCCTCCGGCCCTGCCCGTGGTCTGCTGATGTTGATGAATGAATGAGGAGAGATGATTGATGAGAAGGCTACGAAAGGTGCATTTAATTAAACAGCACCCAGTGCTTGTCGAACTCGGGCAGCCCGCCGCCCACCTGGGAGCCTTCGCAGGATCAAGTTCCGATTTGTCGAGTGTAGACGCGGGCCTGAGTGAGACGCTCCGTGTCTAACAAGGTCCCCTGTGACCCTGTGGCTGCTGGTTGAGGGCGCGCTCAGAGGAGCCAGGCACCTGTGCCTTGTCTCACTTATTGCTCCTGAAACCTTACAGTCAGGAGTGAGGAGAAGCAGGCCCAGAGGGACCGGACTGGGTAGCTGGGTTAAGACAGCTGGTCACACTGGAGCCAGGGCGGCTGCCACGTTTTGTCTGTCAGGCCACACTGACTCCCTACGAGCGGTGGCCCCCACGTTTGCTGCATGTGGAACCACCGAGGGAGGCTAAAGAACCCCGATGTCTGGGGATTGGACAGCAGGGAGTTCTAATGAGCAGTGAAGTTTTGGAACCAGAGTTTCCAAGCCCAATTCATCCAGGGGACAAGAAAGGAAGGGGCCTCGTTTGCAATCTCTCTGCTTTCAGGTACCAATCATAGACTTCCAGCATCTGGAGCCAAAGGCCCCTTTATTATTTTATAGGTGAGGACGTCGAGGTCAGTGGAGATTAAGAGATTCAATCATGATCTCCCAACGCATCCTTTTTATTTTTTTTTTGGGGGGGGGGGGGCTGGGGGAGAGAGGGCAGTTGGAATTGAAGAGCCCAAGTCTTCGCTGTTTCTGTGTAGTTTTTAACTTACAACCATTGATAACGTAGCCATGTGACCTGCCTACACTTTTAAATTGTAACCGTTAATTGGGCACTTATTCTGTGAGTGGAACTAAATTATCCACTTAAGAAATGTGGCCACATTTAATCTACCTCACACCCCCACAAAGTCAGCATTACTTACAGAGCCCGACACAGCGGGGGAACCGGGGAGCCGGAATGCAAATTCAGCTGGGGGTGACGCCAAGTCACCACCCCCGGCGCAGAAGGAGCTGTGGGTTCCCAGCCTTGTTTTATAGGTGAAGACCAGAAAGGGGGAGCAGCCAGCCTGCCCCGGGGGCGCACAGGAAGCAAGTGGCAGGCCTGGAACTGAGACCAGGGCCTTCCGCCTCTGGGCCCAGCGCTGTTTCTACTCTGTCCCAGGGACAGGAGGCCGGAAGAAGGGCCAGGACTCCAAAGCCAGGCCCCCTCCCACTCAGGCTCCAGCCACTACAGTGTGAGCGCGTTTCTCTCCATAACAGACCAGACTTCAGTCCAGTTCCCCAAGGAGACTAATGAGAAGTGAGCCCTTTGCCGATCTGTGCATCCCTCCACGCAGGCCCACATCAGTCCATGTCCTTTCGCCCCTTCCCAACCCGTGCCTGTTTCCTCTGCCATCGCAGACCACACAGCTACTCACTGAGCAGATATTTGTTGAGTACCTACTGTGACCCAGGCAGATAAAAAAGAAAAAGAGAGCATGGGACCCTACCCCAGTCTCTGTCTTCACAGCCCTACGGCAGAGATAGACGGGGATGGAGAGGACTCCTGAGAACCGACGAGTGGATGAGTGCCATCGGTGATGATCTGGGAAATACCCTCAGAGGAAGGTCCCCCAAGGCAGCTGGGGGTGGGGAGACTCCCAGCAGCCTTACAGGAGGAAGGCATTTCAAATGTGAGACCTGAAATTCAGTAGAAGTGTGTGTGTGTGTGTGTGTGTATGCACATGCCGAGGCTGGGAACACCATATGGACAGCTGTCAGAGATGATCTGGATATGATCTGGGTAAGTGAGTTGGAGGGAATTAGGGCAGATTCTGTGTGGCCTGACGGTAGAGTCTGAAGGAGCAAGAAGGAAGGACTGCAGGAGAAAAGGGGCCAGATCGCACAGGGACTCGCACCGCTGCTAAGAGGTTTGTTGTGAACCGTTAAAGATTTTAAGCAGGAATGAGAATCGGTCTCGTTCCGACTCAGATGATGATGCTCTGACTGCAAATGGAGATGAGGGGGCAGAGGTAGAGGCAGGGGACCTCTTAGGAGGCCATTGCCATAATCCAGGTGGCGATGGCGGTGGCTTCAATTAGGGCAGAGAGAGTGGGGACAGAGGAATGAACGCATTTGAGACAGATTTCTGAGGCTCCAGGCCTGGTAACTTATGAAATGTGAGAGGGGAGAGAGAAAGAGGGAGGAAGGGCCCAGTCGGTATGGCTCCGTGCTTTGAGCGTCAACCTACGAACCTGGAGGTCACTGTTGGATTCCTGGTCAGGGCACAGGCCCAGGTTGTGGGCTCGACACACAGTAGGGGGCATGCAGGAGGCAGCAGATCACCGATTCTCTCTCATCAGTGAATCTAACTCTCTCTCATTCTCCCTTCCTCTCTAAAATCAATAAAAATATTTTTTTAAAAAAAGGAAAGAGGGAAGAAGAGAGAGAGAGAGAACAGAATCAAGGACTGTGGCTGGATTATATTGTCTTGAGCTAGTGGACGGTTCTGAGAAGGAGTGAGGGGTGGTGGGGGAGGAAGAGGGTGCTGAGAGGGGAAGGCGGATGTTGACATGTGTATTATGAGCTGCCTATGGGGTGTCCTTGGGGAAATGTACAGTTGGAAGCTGGACTCCTGGAATGTTCTTTATTTATCAGAAGAGACCTTGAAGCTGTCAACACTTTGTAATCTTATCTTGCTGGGAGAAAGGATGGGAAGAGTGACAGCGTGAGCCCACTCTTTGACTGCGGTGGCTCCTGATATGGCTCAGGGAGATCACTAGGCAACAGAGGCCCTGGGGGCCCTGGGACAGCTAAGAAGACTTCTTTCCTTTAAAATCACAGCGAATGAGACAGCCCTCCCGGTTTATTTAATGGGAGCTCGCTCACTCACTCGCTCACTCACTCGCTCACTTGGGAAATCTTTTACTGAGCACTTTCCAGGTGCCGGACACTGAGGATACAGGATGCGGAAGAAGGCCCCTGCCCTTGAGTGTCCCCAGGGCTGGCGGAGGACACAGACACATGGACATCTGATTAAGGCTCCATGTCCTGGGCAGAGGAGAACTGAATGTTAATGCTCAGGAGACCCGGAGGTTCTTGGGCTTTGGGATGCTAAATGCAGTGGTACCTCGAGATACAAGTGCCCTAACATACGAGATTTTTGAGATAGGAGCCATCGAGCGAGCCATTTTTGCTTTGAAATACGAGCAACAGTTGAGATAGGAGTAATCGCGAGGATCGGCCGGCTGCACACGACCCACCAGTTTACCGCCACTCAAGGGTCTCATAGTTTCCCACGCCTCAAGGTTACAGAACGAATTAAACTCGTTTCTCGAGGTACCACTGTATTGCCATGGAGTAGGTGTGTGGATGCGTAGGAGGGCTTTCAGTTCTCCTTTTGGTCCGTTGTTCAAAATTCACAGCGGAAGCGATGAGGCCTTCACATTCAGTTTCACGACTTTCACATTTTTGAATATTTTCACAATTCTGACTCCCTCCCGGTCCTTAGGAAAGCCACTCCCAAAGGCTACTGAGTTAATGATGATGAAGGCCTTGAAAGGAGAAAGAATGGAGTGTTGCAGGGGCAGAGGAAGAACCTAGCGCTGCCTGGGGCAAAGGAATAATGAGGTGGAACCAGAGAAGGCTGCCTGGAGGAGGGACAGGCCCGTGCCTGGGTCTTTAAAAATGAATTTGGATGCCATGGCGCATAAAAGAAGGCTCCTTTGGCCTCTGCCAGTGCCAGGGGAGTGAAGAGAACTCTAGAGTCGATGGCCTGGCTGGGAAGAAGCAGGGTTCAGGGGGTGGGCAGCCTTGGATGTCATTCTGGGGAGACAGGTGGGCATGGAGAAACAGTGCGGGAAAGCCCGTACGTGCAAATGCCCGCAGGGACCAGGCAGGGACATAGAGGAAGAACTGGGAGTGTGACCAGTGTCTCCGTTTGCCGAGGGCTTCCTGCGACACGGGGCTCTCAGGGCTCAAAGCAGGAAAGTCCTGGGCTGACCGGGACAAGCTGGTGGCTCAAGAACCGGGGCCAGGCCGTGGGTACCTGGAGAGTGAGGCCCACGCCCTCAGCCCCGCCCTCTCGGGGGACAGCTACCTCCCAGGACTGCCATGTGGGAATGCAGAATGGTATCTTGGATCCTCCCAATATCCCGGAGACACTGAAAATCTATAAATCTAGGATGTTATGCAATAGCCTCTGGTGTTTCAATGTTGACCAAAAAAAAAAAAAAAAAGTCAAGTGTTTCAACAACACCGTGCTGGCCAAACAAAGCGTTGCTGTGGGTTTCTCAAGGCCCCGGGGGCTGCCAGGGTGAGGATCTCCGGGCAAAGTGATGCCAGCCGGGGGCCCCCCTGTTTCTGCCCTGAGGCCCGTTAAACACACATGCAGATGATTTTCATTATGCAGAGTGACTTGAGTGATCAATCGTTGGGTTCTTAATTTGATGCTGTTAACCAGATTTGGATGCCGGGCACAGAGAGTAATAGATCAAAGCAGGGATAAATAGTGGTAATAGAGACACCCACTTAATTTTTTTCAACGATGAAATTAGTGCTCAATGGCTTGCTCTCCCCCAAATCTGGAGACGGTATGTGATGAGGAAGATAAAGAAGACTGCGCATCACAGACACCGGCCTTCGTGGTTAGTTGAGGTCCATTTATCCTGCGTATCAGGACAGCCACCTGGCTGAGATAGGATTGGGAGAGAACAGTCGCTTTGTTCGGGAACTTGGAGACGCAGGGGGAGGCTGGGAGGCAGCAGAGAATTGTATCCTTTTAACAAGGTGGTCAGAAAGGTTGGGCTCTAGGATCAGTTCTGCCACTTTCAGAGGCTGTGTGACCACGGAAAAACCACCCAACCTCTCTGGTCCGTGGCTCCTCCCCGATCTGTGCTGCAAAGAGGCTGCCTTGCAAGGACTCGCAACCATCCCTCTCTCCATCAGCTCTCTGATTCTCAGCTTTCAGTCTGATGAGGCTTTTGTCAGGATTTCTTCGGGCCCGCCGGGGTGAAAGAGTCGGCGGGGGTTTTAAAGAACAAATCAGCTCAGACAATGGTGATATCTCTTTCCTTTTCTAGATGGAATGAGGAGATACGGCCTGTGCTAAGTTGATCTATCTGGACGCCACCGGGCCAGCTCTCTGATGGCACTTTCCATTGTGTCCCTGGATTTTTCTCTAATTGAGTGCAGATCAGACCATAGTGTCGGGAGCTGGGTGCAGGGAGAGAGAGCCTCAGAAGGCAGGGGCTCTCTGACCTGGCAGCCTTCTGCTCCCGGAGTGGGGGGGTGAAGGGAGCAGGTGGGAGAGGATCTGCATGCATGCCAGGCTGCGGTGTCACCTTTATTAATGATGACGGGCCAGGGAGTCAGCAGGCAGCTAATGCGGACTGCAGCGGATGGTAATTGGAAGGTGTTGTTACCATTCCAAAGGACAGGGAGGCAAAAGTGGGACAAATGGGAATTT